>VZTY01012534.1:337886-390170 GCA_013400935.1 Turnix velox | reverse complement strand
CGCACAACACAGACACCCCTTTCCCCTCTCTCCCCCTTTCCCTCCCCCGAGCAACAAACAAATCGGGAGACACTAAAAAATGCACGGAGACGTTAGAAACAAGGCCAGAAACTTACCTGCTCCACAACCAGCTGCCAAAGTAAAGGTTCACTTAAGCTCCCCCCCAAAAAAATCAATTGTCCTTCCTTTTAAAAGGTTTGCTTGCTCCTTCCAAAAAAAAAAAAAAAAAAAAAAAAAAAAAGGGGGGGGGGGGAAAAAAAAAAAAAGAAAAAAAAAAACCACCTTCTGGTTCCCAACTCGGAGCAGTCACTCTTTACAATTTATTTTGTCGTACATCATTTGATCACCATGAATTAGCAACAGCAAGAAAATGTACGAGAGAGAGAGAAGGAGAGAGAGAGAAAAAGAGAGAGAGAGAGAGAGAGAGCGCAGAGCTTTCTGCAAGAGAAGAAGAAGAAAAAATGTACGTGTGACAAATTATGCTACCAAGAAACAACACATCATTATCCTTGGGCCTGGGGCTCAGTGAGTCGTAACGAGAGTAATAGGAAATCCACGGTTGGGGAGAGAAACGGTCGTGCATGGCCAGTGGAGAGAGACCATACAGGGGGATGGATGCTGGAGAGACTCGCAAAATTATGGCTCAAGGCTATTGTAAAAATTGTCGAGCGTAAATGACTGCGATTTCAAACATCTTTGGAAGAAAGAAGGGGAAAAAGCGAGCCCCCCCCCCTCCTCTCTGCCTCCCTCCCTCTCGCTCTCCCTCTCTCTTCTCTCTCTCTATAAAGAACCGTCAAGTTTTAGTGCGCATTGCTAATTAGTCAATTTCTCTCTGCCTTCACAGGCTGGCGACTTTGCTGCTGAGCTGAAACTGCTAATTTCTGTGACCAGCTTTTTTCTTAGCTGTGATCTGGATGAATGAGTAGCTGTCTCACAGAGATGACAAAAATAAACTCTAATCCCCCCAAAAATTTCCACTACATCTTTCTCATGCATAGATTTATGATCTTCAAGCGCCCTGTGCAATATGCAAACTTTTGTGTGTGAGAGTGTGTGTGTGTGTTGCTGAGGGGGGGGATAAGTCTGTTGTATTCTTTCAGGTTTCATAGTATTTGTTTTGTTTCTGTGCTCTCCCCCCCACACCCTACATGTGATGGAAATAATGTCTGATTTCAGTACCCAATATATTGTCAACCAACCCCCCCGTTTGTATTTATATTATTGCTTTGACAGGATACATCCTCCTTTACAAGTATGAAGGGGCTGGAGGGGTGAGAAAGAAAGTGAGGCTACTAAATTGTGTTACTGGTAAAATGTTCCCTTTACATTTGTTCCTCTGCACTGTTCAAGATTTATGATCTTGTTTGAAGGCATATTTTCTCTGTCATTTTGTCTGGTTAGACAACCGTCTCTGAACTTCACTGTCAGCTCTTCAGCAGATAAGGGTTCAGAAGTCACTTTCTTTTTTCTTTTTTAATATTGGAAGATTAGCGTATTGTCAGATTTGTCTTCTGGTTTTGAGACTTTGCAATGCAGATGCCTGAATCAAATGGCAGGAAAGCAGCTGCTATTTTGCAAACCTAACCTTTCAACTTTTTTCCAGAGCTGATACCCTAGAAATATGCAAAGCTCGGCACATGGGTTAGAGCTTTTTTTTTTTGTTTTCCCTCCTTGCTAGTCACAAGAAGAAGGTGGTGCTCTCCATGTAGGCATTTTGGGCTTTTTCTTTCCACCAAGGGGCATTTCAGTAGAGGACATGTTCTCCACACTTTGTCTCATGATATATTGTGCCCTCACATTTATAGCTTCGTTCGTCTGTTGTCAAACCTCCAATTGTCCAACAAAAAAAAAAATAAAGAAGAAAAAAAAGGTGGAACGTATGCCCTTGAAAGAAATACACATGAAAGGAGACTAGATCAAGCACTTGCTGAAAGTTTTAAGTGGTGTGGAAGCCATGAGCCCCATTCCCTTTCCCATGTAATACTCATGCTCCCATTAATTAAAATACATACCAGGAGTGGGAGTTTGAATGCCAGATCTCATGGTCTTTCTCTTTGACTTGGCCAAGGATGCCAGTGCATTTACAGATCTGGAGTCAGAATGCTTAGCAATGCAAAGGACTGGAACTGAAGGGCACCAAGGCAGTTATTGCTTCTACTTATTTTCTGACAACCTTAGAAAAGAAATTCTGCCATACCTTTCTGGTTTTCCTCAGCAGATAGCTCCCTTCCTCCTCCCTTGAACATCAGTTGTTTCTGCAAGAAATTTCCAAGAGAGATTAGACAGCTTGTGTTTTGGGGCATCATGTTCTTTCCCCCCAAAATGATGCCATTGTATGCTACATTGCTCCCATTTGTGCTTCTCCTTCCTCTTGGCTGTACCACACTGGCCACCTGGATTATGACCCCATTCAGGAGAATAGAAACATGACTTGCAAGAGACTTCCTTTTTGATGGTGTCTTCAGTGATGTGAGTTGTCTCAAGATACAAGAACAATTTTTGTATCATGCTTGTGCTCCTGAACTTTACTGCTGTGATGGCTGTAAATAATCCCCGCAGGGTTTTGTATCAGTTTTCACTGACTGATGTGTCACACACGCTTGTAAGCTGCCACAATACGTCTGTGCCAATGTGCAGCAAGTTTCTGGGACTAGCATACTGGTATGTTTTGCTCATTTGTAAAGGAACTTTTTAGTTTCTATTTAACATTGCTTCACTAACTCAAGTTAAAGTTCAGTCTTACTTATGTATGTGATCCATGGTCACTTATTGGATAAATATTTCCAGAAGTCCTGGGTATGGTATTTTCTAAACTGATTTGAGCATGTTAGAAGGGAGACTTCAAAGTTTCTATCTCACTTGGGTCCTTTTCAGGATTTTTATACATCACATCTTCAAAGTGGAAAATTCAAATTTCTCCCATGTAGGCTGCAACTATTAGCAGAAAGCAACATGTTATTGTTACTCTGCAGTTGATCTCTGACATGCACCATATAAAATTTCTCATTTGGTGTTTTTCTCTGTGGAGAAAAACTGGAAGTATTTGACACTTGTTTTAAGCAGGGTCTTCATGGATCTAGCTTATAAGCCTAAGACCATCACAGGCTTCAGGGAAACCACTGAAGCACCAAACACACATTAACTCCCAAGCCTTCCCTGTCATAGCTGTAGGGCTCTATCCCTAAGCAGGATTTCCAAGGAAAAGCAGGCAGTACCCCATCCTCTCATCTTTTCAAAGCCGGAGGTTAGTAGATGTTGTGTTTTCACTTGTCTTCCCATAGCTCATTTCTTTTCTTCCATACATAGTCCTTAACTTACCAAAGCCTCATTGCAGAGGTTTGTGGTAGAGAGGGCAAAATTGCAAATGGAACAGAATCGTATCTTGCAGCTAAAGGAATGAAGAAAAGAAAGTGTAGGGCACTGTCATTAAAGTCACAGGGAATAAACTCAGTAAATGATCAAGGTAAATAATTTTCATTAGGAGTAACATTATAAAAAAGAGAAGTTTAAAACCCCCGTATTATCTGTTCTTGCAATGTGAAACCTTTCTCAACAGCTGATGTTTTGTGGGAGATTTGTTGCTGATTTTGTTGATGCAGTTTACAGCAATTTCTGGGCACATATCACAAATCAAGTTACATGCCCAGTATCTTAATTGTTAAGAACAAAAATAAGTCCCAGTTCTGAACAACTGCCCCTTTGTAATTGAGACTGCTGTCAGAAACAGAGCTTCAGCTGGGTCCCCTGTTTGGGGCACAAAAATTGCCTTTGTGCATGTGGCTTGGCCTGTTGAATTCTCTCAACAGTCTGCATTTCTGCCACTGTTGCATTTCACATGGTAGGACATAGATGACTGTGCTCATGAGAGCACTGGTGGATGGGCTTTCTCACCATAGGAAAGTTCTCCTGCGAGCCTTCCAGAGTAAAGACTACAGGTAGCCTGGGTCATTTCTGTTGGGCAACATGCCATACTACTTGTTCAGACAGATCTGAGGACAAAACTCCCATTTGTAATGTAAGTGCTATACAAGTAGATGAGCAACAGCAGTACTGTCTGTCACCAATAGCTGCTCATGTCAAAACTGATGTATAGTCCACCTTGAAGTTTCTGCTGTGGAAATTTGTAAGCTCTCAGTTCTAAGGTAGACCTGGCATAACAGCCACACTGTTCCTGGAGTTCAAAATTTCATCCATTGCTGGGTAGTGTCAGTCTAGGAGTAGGACAGGAGTGGAAGATGTTAAAGCCACGTCCCCAAAGTCTGGATGTCCCCATCATAGGCCCGCAGTGATTATGCCTACACTAGTTTGCACACCCCAGGATTAGAATCTGGGAACCATCCAAAGGCTGTAGGTGCCATGTTGTTCCCTGAAGAGGATTTTTCCCTTCAGAGGAAAATGTGAGGCATTACAAGGAGCTGGGATGTATAGATATCTGAAATCAAAAGTTACCTTGAGTGTAATAATACACATCTAAAAACTTTGACCCAGGTATATCTCTGTGCTTCAGTTAACAAATGTTGAAAAGGATTTTCATTAGTGCAGTCCAAGGCTTTCCCAACTTGTGGTCCATCAGCCCTGCTGAGCACATCTGCCCAGCTCCACCCCCAGCTGGGTATTTTTGAATGTTTACTATTACGTTCGCTGTGCTGGTGGCTGCCACAACTGTATGGCTCCAGAAACTGGCACAGTTGGCCCCAGAGGTGTCTCAGGTATCCTGATCACCTGTGTTGTGTCCTGGTTAGTCTCTCCTTGCCTGGTGCTTTGAGATTCCTCTGGAATACTGCCTAGATTTGTTTGTTCACACAGACATATTGTGAAGAATTGTTTCTGTGCCTGAATGTATACAGAACATATTTTTTTCTGCAGCAAAGAGTCATAATACCTTAAAGTATGTGTACTTTTCCTTGCCTTTAGTTGGGATGGACCGGGAGCTGCTAAACAGGATCCCAAATGAGTAATTCTGAGTGCACCAAAAGGTAAATTGTTCTTCCACCTTTCACAGTCCCCAAAAAGTCAATACAGTAAACTAAATAAAGAATTAGAAAGTAATTTGATGCAGTGCTGTGCAGTCAAAATCATATGAATAAAGTTTTTAGAAAACCAGTAGCTTTTGAAAGAAATCAAAATATAAGGTACTGCCTCTGAAAGCGTGATTAAATTAACTTGGGGGGGGGCAGAACTCAGAACTGTTAAAAGAAGCAGCTAAGCTTGGGGAAATTGCAATCTAAAAGCAAGGTGGATTAAGCAAATCCTTCTGTATAGAACCATGCTACAACTAGGAACCCTCTAACCATCACTTGGAAAAGCTTACGCTCTGGGACTTGATTTTCAGGCACATAATATGAGCTTTAGTGATTGTGTCTGAACTGAACTCCCAATTAAGGGATACTCTCTTGTGCTTAAGTCCATTTCTGTTCAGGAAAGCATTTAAGTGTATTCTTAAGTGCTCTCCTCAGGTGGAAAGTTTTTCTGATGTGGGGCATGTGTCTGCATTCACCATTTAGCTTGTCTGAATTTTCCCAACCTGGTGCGCACAGGACTCGTTGCAAAACTAGGAGGAGGATACATTTGTTGCAAGTGACACTGTGATTGCTCTAATGTCACTGTCAAGCTCTGTAAGGAACCATCCCCAAGTGGCAGAGCACTCCACCCCAGCTGCATGTTTTTTTGAGGCAGCATTTAAAGACACAGGTGGAAAGGGCAAGCTTTAGAGCAGCAGCAAGTAGCTGGGTTGCAGTGCCTAGATTTTGAGTACATTTTTGTATTGGAATAATACATAATCCATAGGTTTAACGTGACTCTCACAAGCCCCAAGGGAGCACTAACAGTTCTTAAGGAAGAGGAGAGTTGCAAAAAAATTTTTTAATTCTCTTTCAAGCAAAGTCTGCTGACAAAGGCTTTTGTTCCTCATCACATCTAAGTGCTCTGGGGACAGAAATCTTCCCCGCAGTGCTCCGTTTCAAATGCCCCAAAATTGTCTCCTCCCTTTTGGTGTAGCAAGGAGGACTAACTGAATGTCAACTCCCTCATGAGGAAATAATGATTTAAGGTAAATTGTGGTGTTAACTTTGACTGTCAAGACGTTAGTTAACATAGTTTTTGGGGGACAAGTTAAACATAAGCATAAAAAAGCGAAAGAAATGTCAGTTAAGGTTTAAGGTCTCCTCTTGCTTTTCTTTCATCTTTATAAAATAACACAGAGCACCTTCTGAGCTGTCTGCTCAAATAGTAGGCCTGTGTTTAAATAGAACAGTCTTATTCTACTGCAGGGGGGGAAAAGGTGATATTTCTGCAGAGATCATCTATCATCCTTTTCTTTGTAACCAGACCTGTTCTTATTCCAAACTGTATTTTTGAAGTCAGAAACTGCCAACTCAAGTTAGCTAATATGCCAAGAGAAAAAGCTCAAATACGAAACATGGAAACAGGGCTTTGTGAGATTAAACCAGGTAATCTTGAACCTTATGTAGCCAGTAGAAGTATTATTTCCCTAACTGGTGTTAGGGTGAGGGTGATTTTAGTGAACTACAGTGGTGACTGACCTGAACCAACTAGATACCCAGCTAAATAAGGACCTATCTTGCCTTCTTTAGGTCCAGCTGTGAAATAGCAACCTGAGGTTGGTGTAGCATTTTAAAATTACACTTATTAATCAGGGAAGATGTAACTTTGGTAGCAGGTAGTCTGAATGGGGAGAAAAAATGGGAAAAGGAAAAAAAATTCCTTCCCTTTGCTGAAGTGTTTCTCTGCTTCCCAACTAAGTAGACAGTTGTGTCCAGTTTCCTGGTTCAAATCTGACCCAGTCAGCAGAAACCAAGAAGAAGTCATCACTGCATGGCTCTTCTCTATCACCAGCCAGATGTTTCATGTCAGAATCTAGTTCACATGATAAAAACATCCTTGTATCTAGTTCTGAATTACGGAATATGCATTGAAGGATATGCCAGCAGTTCACAGCTGGAAACTGTCCCTCCCTCAACTTTCCATTGTGCCGAATGGGGAATGTGAGGAAATTGTTAGTAGCTCTGTTTCTGTTGTACCAGAGGATTAAGAGGAGACTTCAATTTTCCCTGTTACCAACAAATTAATTCATGAGCCCTACATGGGAGGCAAAAAAAGCCAATGTGAAGGTAGATGCAATTAATTCTAAAAGGTGTAAATGAAGCAGAATAATGTGATACCTCATGTGGGAGCCCAGTCACCAGAACTTCATCTCTTTGTCTCAAGTTGCCTGGATGACTTTCAGGCAACCTATTGCCCAGGCAATAACATCTTCCTGTCTGCCCAATGCCTCATATTGTTTTACACCAAGGTATAAATAAACAGCCCAAATATCCTAAGGCTGAGAAATGGCATTGGAGAAATATAAAAAAAGTTTCCATTTTAACTTCATCTGAGCACAGCTCATCAGCAGACAGAGGTTCATTGCTGATGTAAAGGGAGAGTCCTCATGGACCCAGTGCTTGCTCACACAAGCTATGAATCTGGCCAATGGTTTTTCACTGATGATAAAACAGGGAGATAGGTGAAATGAAGAACATCCCTCCACTGAGAAATTTCATTTTTTAAAATTAGACATATTTTACTTGCAAAAGAGATCAAAAAAATAAAATTTTAGGATTTTTTTGCTCCTTATCTGGAGAACAGCCACAATGATTTAAAACATATGTGATTAAAAAAAATTTATATATTACTCCTGGACTTCGGTTTCAGACCTGAATGGATTTTAAATGCCATACGACAAGCTCTTTATAATGGGTTTAACAATGGAAAATCTGGCTTTTTTAAGCTACCATGGTCTGTTATAACACCCAGGCTTCTTCACAGCCCTTGATCCACCGTCAAGAACTCCCAGTGACAGACACCAAGACTAAAGCGAGGGCAGTGACCCGAGTTATTTTGGAAGTTACACCTCAGAGTATAAGATTTCATGCAGTAGCTCTGATGACAAAATACAAATTTACCACATGGAATCTCACAACATATTGTGCGGTAACTCAGAAAATAACTTGGTTTTCCATTGCACATATATATACACTACACATTAACAACATTTATAGACACTGATCTATTAAGTCATTTTCCTACTCTACCTTCAGTCCTTTTGTATGAAGCAGAAAACCCATCATTAAAGCTATGGTTTGCCAGACAATTACTTTGTCAAATCTCAAGAAATTGCATAATAAATTGTATACATGCATCAAACATGAACAGCAGAGGGGTATAACAAGCTGTGTATTTCCAGTCCACTTGTTCTTTCATCTAAACAGTAGCTTTTGTTTTGAAGAGTAATCCTATATTCTTTTCAAGGCATAAAATGTGCATATACATTTATCTATCAAACTAAGTAGAAATAATTGAAACACTTAATATGCACAGTAATAAAGAAACGCACGAACAACTTCGTTATTAATGTCTATTGATTATTTCTGCTTTCAAATAGGCAAATGTAGCTACTAATATTTTATCATGTTAGTCTATATGTGCATTTTGGCTTTACCTGTTTATTGGCAAATTTACTATCCACATTATGGGTGTTTTTATTGCTGTACACTCATTTGCTATGCGCATAACTGAGGTCAGTTTACGAACTGACTAGTGTTTACTCAATTTGATTACTATGTAACATTGCTGAGACTATTCCCCCTTTGGAAAATTAACTGTATAAGGAAGCCCAGTAAATCTTTACTTAAAAATTCCAAACTTTAGATTGATTTCAGCAGTGGGTCTGTATTGATCTAGAAAGCTTTGCGTTCCTAACTAAAAACTAATCTTTATTTCACCCTTTAGTGACTGCAGCCATAAATATGTTCACTCCTACTGGAGTTTAGTGGATTAATGGTTATTGGAGATTGTGGCTTCCAACTGAGGTTGGTAAACCTTAACCTTTGGAGGACAACATGAAGGCATTTACCCCTTGTCATCTGTAATAGCTGGGTCCCTTTCTGACAGTTACCCTAGTGTTAAAGAGGAGGCAGAGCAGGGCATAGGAAATAAAGTACCAGTGGCTCACTTTAGCTATTAATCACTTATTAGACTGACCTGACTCTTTTTCTGATGCAATGGCATTACAATGGAAAGATTTGTTTCATTTGTGATACCAGAACTCCAAATTTTCCAAGCACTGGAATTAGTTGTGCTTTGAAATTAGCAGAAAAGAAGTATCACGTCTTCTGTTCCCTTATTTCACAGCCCAAACCACATCACTGTGGGAGATGGTCTATGGGATTCATGTCAGATTTTTCTCACTGTCTCTGACAGGTAGCTGGTAGGAAACATTACCTTACCTTCTAACTTACTAGTTATTACTCAAAATACAATTAAGTCAATTGTTATAAAACCTGTAATTGCATTAATGTCTTAAAGTAGGGTTTCTTCAGGAATGTCGTGTTCTGAAATGGATGTTAATTAGTGCTTAAGGTATGAAGAAGCCATCCCTACAAAACTTTAATTCACTCAAGTAGGCTTAAGTTACTCGAGAAAGCAATGTGAGGGTGGAAATTATTCCCACATGTAAGGACTGGAAGATCTGCCCTAACTTTTCATTAAGGAGAATAATGATTATTGAGAGCATAAAAAAATTTATTTCATTAGCAATACAGAGAAGGTTTCACTGAAACACGAAATATACAAAATGGTAGATGTCAAGTGATTATATTAACAGACACAATTCAATATCCATTGTTCCAGAAAATATACTGACTTAAAGAAGAAATTTCTTCTGTAAGAAATATTGGTTTGAGCCTGCTTAAATTCAAGGGAGAGATTTATTTTTCATAAGCAGGTACCATCTTGTGACAGTGACTTCTGTAATTATTCCCCTTTGAGAGCATAAGGGATAGCTGTGTCAAAAAAGGTAGCAGCACAGGGCACCTTGCTTTCTGTTTCTAATAATTCTTCTATTTTTGCAAATCAAATTCCCAGGAAGGGAGATTGCTTTTGTAATAACATAGAATTGCAGTTGCTGGCAGCTGTTGCAAATGATTCTAGGCAATTTACATCCCTTGAGACATTTCCCCAACATCAAGGTAATCAGGGCCAGTGGGATATAGTCTGGGAACAACACTAACAACAGGTTTCCCATCCTGGACCAAAGAACACAGTCCCAGGAGACATGCAGATCACTCATTGTGCCTTGACATTCACTCCTAACGCTTAGCTGCAAAATTAACATCTGTTTTGTTTATTAAACTAAGAGCATTGATTCAAACATTTAAACAAAGGTAACAGGACTGTAGGAATACTGAACATCTGCTAGACAGAATGTTGACTTTGTTTTCCTATTTCATTTGTCTTTACCTTTTCCTTGTTCCTTTGGTTCTCTCTGACTCATCTTCCAGTTTCAGACAGTGAGAGATTTGACCCAAGAAGATCAAAAAGCACAGCAGCGCACAGGGTAGGATCCCACTGTTTGCTGTCCTTGTCAAAGATGGGAATGGATTTGTGGTAATCTTCTGCAAGCTTTGGGTAAAAGCAATGACAGTTGGAGCTTTGTAAGGATAATATCAGTTATAATTATGAATCATGAGCTTTCTTAAATATATTTGTTTCTAGAAATCTTTGATCATCTAAGGTAAAGTTTGTTTCCCCATAGTTGAAAAACAAAAAAGCTTTAAAATGTGACTTCAGTAGAGAGATGGAAGAATTTCTGTCTGGGAAAGGGGTATGTGGAGTTTGGATATTTTTTTGTGAGGAGGATATACCTACAGAACATCACAGGCATCACCGAGAGAGGGAGAAAATATTTGTGGGAACCTCTGTTAATTTGTGGCAGCTCATCACTCACAGTCACCTTGGTGAGATCAAAGTAGGGCCACCTAGAGAAAGACTGCTGTTCTCCTCAGAGAGTGCCAAGCTGCTTAGAATATTATAGGAAAAATACAAAGAAATTAAAAATGACCACATCATTTCACACAGCAGTAAATATGTCATAAGGATTTTTTATCACATGGACTTGATGCATGTTGGGTAGCAAGAAAATAGATTTGATCAACAGGAATAGCTGCTCCACGCCTAATATGATCTACTGAGTCACAAATCCTCTTTTTCATAATGCTTAAATACGGATTTACATGATGGACCATAACAACTCCAAATGCACCATTTATGTTTATCATGTAAATAATGATGAGTTTTCAAATTAGAATGCAGATCAAAATAGCATGCTAGTTTATTCAAATGGCTTCTTGGTTCAGGAACTCACTTTCTGAGCAGTTCCAAAGTATGAACTATTTATACTGTGACTGTACATTACTGAGACTGAAGTGAGAATGCAGACCCATGTGCACATGAGAGTGGTCCTGCTGAATCTGCCAGGCTTATTCAGCTCTATGACGTTACTTATTACTGTAGGTATCTGTAGGGAAGATGTCACAGTCAGTAAGGACACTTTATTTAGACTTCCAAGGATTCCAAGCTGATCACCAAGATCCTACTGACATTCACTATTTGCTAATAGAGAAATAGTGTTGGTGCCCAGAGTGTCTGCAATGTGATCTCTAGTTTGCTAGTATTTCTACCCTTTTCTTCTTCCACAATGCAGTACTTCAAAAAAAAGTGCAAGCAAACTTATGAGGAGCCGCTTTTTAAGTACATGCACCTTCAGAAATGTTGTGCTACCTTCTCTCAGCCTGCTTTTACATGTCTCAGCTCCATACTCACCTTCCAGCTTGTGTGCACAAATGTGGGGATATATAGAAGTCAGGACACGACCTGCATTTGATGCTTAAGTATTTAATAGTTAAGCAGTAAATTGTTCACCAGGTTGTCCAGTGTTACTAGAAAACAGACACTTTTTCACCTTTGATACTAGGACCTCAGCCAGGGGTGGCTTCTGTAGTTCTTCACAGCTAAAAATCAGTCTTGTGCAAAAGGCCAGTACAAAGGTCTTACAAGTCTAGTTATTAATGTCCTCCCTCAGCCCTGAAAATTAGTCCTGGTTTTGTAGTTTGCAGCTGACAACAGGCTTTGGGTTACCTCTCAGTAGAAAGGTGAAATCTAAAAATAACCAAGGCCCAAGTGTTCAAGGGGTACTAGAATGCCCAAAGGTTATTTGGCATTATATTCTCCTGTTTCTGTACCCTTCTTCCCCTAAACAGAGTCCATCCCCTTCTACTTCCTCTGAGTTAATTATAACTTGCATTGAGTAGTGTCATGGAGAGAGACATAAAAAGCAGCAACACTAATAGTACTCAAGGGGAATTTAGCAGCTCTACAGCAGAACAAAAATCTCCCAGCAAAGGCTTGTGGCAATAAATGAGCCAGTTTGATACCAGTCAAAGTCCACACGCAGATAGATTTATTTGCTCTATATTGGCCATGCTTTTCCAGCTTCATGAGACATGGATATTTCTGCAGGAAGGATTCCATGTTTAGATTGAGAGGTAGCATGCCACTTTGTCATAAAGCATTCACTGGCCATTGCACCTGTGCAGGGACACTGGAGTTCAAATTAACTCCTGCGAATCCTCAAGTGGAGAAGAAAACGGGGGAAAAAAGCAGGGACTTGGGGCACTACTTGAAAAGAAATACTTGTGCCTACTGCAGAGTTGAAGAGAGGGGCAACAGGGTGGAAATCTGGCTCTCTCTGTTCCTGTTTGAGGCAAGCTGGAGACAGCAAGAGGCAACCAGTGTGCCAACCATATGATGTGAGGTCTTCCCCAGCATGGATGCTCCTGAGCTGTGTGGGTGATCTGGGATCGTGGGCAGAGAGCAGCCTGTGTGGACATAATGCAGGGAACAACAAAAAACATGGCTGTGGTGCCAATATTTAGCAATCTGCTTTTGCTGAGTTTACTGATACTGATTTAAATGTCAGGTCAATAGTGCCTTACCCAAATCTGAAGACAGAGGGGACAATATAAAGCTACTTGTAGCCTACCTGCTTCCTTTATCTTGGTTAGTGTTGCTCTCTGAAATTCAGCTGCAGTCCTCACCTTTTTTCTCCTTCTCCCTCTTTGCTGATCTATGTCTCTACCTCTTCTAAGGGAGTGATTATCAACCTTCTCCTAAATGATCTGAGCATCCTTCTGTTCTTCTGGTAGATTCCACCTTGTGGGAGGAAAATGGATGTTTTCCAGCAAGCAACCCTATAGAAGAGCTATATCGCTATTCACTGGGATCATTTAATAACATTTTACTTTAGAATTTTACTATGTGGCAACTAAAATCTTGTTTGTCAAGTGTGCTGACACTTGTTCTTTGGTCAAAATCACTTGTACAAAATTATGCCAATGCTGTGGACACAATCACAGTTCAGAATCTATATCTTTGAGATACCTGCTTCCTATGGAATGTCTTCAGGTAGCTTGTACTCATGCTGTGAACTCATGTCCATGGTCTTGACTAGACACAATTGATAAAAAAAGAACAAAAATAAAAAAGTACTAAGTCTGCACTCCATAGTTGTCTCCTAACACCAGAGCAGGCTTTAGTATTTAATTCTTGAAGGTTGGAGAAGACAAGAATCATCTCTAAGGGATGGAATTTATTGCCTCCATTTGTTTTTTGGGCTCCATGTTTTTAAGACTTACCACTTGTGCAGTGTGGTTGGTAGGGATACATGGTCTGTCTAAAGAAGCTGTAAACGATTTCCTTTGACTAGAGCAAAGGCAGCAGAAAGCTTTGCAAGCCATGGTTCTGTGGGGAATCTGACTTTGTTGGTATGTGTTTCCCTTTTTCTTTGCAAAAAGCTGAGATTTTTCTCTTGGTACTTAAAGGGCCAATTTCTACAGCAGTGAAGACATCCAAATGGTTGCTCCAAGTTTTTCAGACACTCTCTAGATTTTTCTGCAGATGGAAAAGACAGATTTATTCAAGAAAGTGCTTAAAATTGATGGTAAGGAAAAAAATACAGGGAGAAAAAAATGTTCTAAATGCTAATTAATCACAGAAGTGCGTAGAAGTTTACCTTGGCTTCCCATCCCTGTCTTCAAGTCAAACAGAACTTCTTGACTACCACTTTGTATTCTTCAAAGGTTTATGGAAAATAAACAGACTTCCTGTGAAATTGCATTGAACAAACACAAGATGCAGAACTCCCTTCCCCCCTCACCTTTCTGCACCGTTGCAAAGACTTACTTAATGATTTACATTGTTCAAAGAGTCACTCAAGCAAGCAAAGTGGAATTCCACCTGATCGGTAACATAGGGTACTTCCTATCTGAGCTGGCATGTGAGCAGTTTGTTGGTTCTTCTAACACGTGACAGGCTATAAGGAATCTGATGAGGTGATTATAAATTTTAAGGGCAATAATCTGCCTTTTTGTGTATTGACATGAAAAAAACCCACTGTAGAGAGTGCCGTTAAAACAGGGAGCAAAGTGAACGTAAGCAGACCAACACATTACCCAGAATCAATGGTACATTGTCTCCATTATCAGACAAAAAAAAACCCAACAACCTCACAAGAGACAGAGATCAAAGGGTTAGCTTTTCACTGATCTTGTCATGCAGCTTCTTAAATGATAATGTAAAGGTTTTAAAAAACATTTACCGTAATTTCTGCTAAGTGTCACAGCTTAGTGAACCATTAAAAGTGAAGCAGCTCACTGAACCGCGCGGAAGTGAACAGATGGAATTCCACCCTCCCTCTGCTCCAGAGCCTCCTCGAACAATGCAAAGTCTTCTTTCAAATCTCCTCCTCTGAGCTCATTACCCAGGGCAAATATGTGGCAGGTTCTACCATCACAAAGGCTGAGGCTCACTCCTCTCTCACGCTGGGCAGGGTGGTAGAATTGAAAAAAAAAAAGAAAAAATTAAAAATTTGGACTGATTTCTACTCTTGTGCAATCCTTTCTTTGTTCCTTGCACCATGTGGATGCATGGAGAAAGGGAGAACACCTTGATTTGAACTCCCCAGGGTTTAATGGATTAAATTCACCTTTTTTTTTTTTTTAAAGTAACCATTTCCTTTGGGAATGGTTTTCTGTGCCTCCACAGTTCTAATTTTTTTAGAGAGAAGGACATAGCCCCAACACCGTTGCTGCTGTTGCACTTTTCCCTCTTCCTCTTACATCCTCCTTCTGCTTCCCTACTAGGTGAGAGGAACTCTGCACAGGTGTGCATGACCTTGCACTCTTCCCACTGATATTTTAGAGTCCTTTATGGGCTCATGGAAATTTGGATCATTATCATAGGACTGGATTTTCCACCGTGTTTTGTGGGTTTTGTGAGCACAGTGTGATTTATCTCCTCAGACCAGCTTGTGGTGGAGGTTGGTAGGGGTCCTACAAGCTCCAGTGGGGCATGTGAATCAGTGATGCAGCAGCTGCAATGAGAGGAGGCTGTGGGGGGAGATGGGGAGTGCTCAGTGTTTGACAGGTGCCTAAGTGTTTGAGGAGAAAGGATTCATGCAATAAGCTCCAGTTTCACTCCAAGGAACCTCTGATGGGTGAAGGGTGACGTGCAAAGGATTGATCTTGCTCAAATTTGGACACTTTTAAGGTCTCCATCTACAATTAGGGTCATTTGAGAAGCTTAATTTGGTCTTTGTTCATCTCTGTAACATGTAACTGGGCAAAATAGACCACTTTTCATCTTTATTGCCAAAGCCACAGTTTCTGCCACTTTATGGGTTAAGTGCCAACTCCTCTCTGTCCTGTACCACATTTACTTCTGCATCCAACTATGTTAAATGTAATATTGTTCCTAATTCACATCATGGCAATAAATCCCAGAAACCATCTATGATTTTCCTCAGTCTGCTCTCATCCTTGACTTCTATCACAGAAACCTGTGAATGGAGCTCATTGGGCAATTCACCCGCTGGAGATCCTTCAAAACATGAAAACCAGAAACCATCTGTCTTTGGGATTTGTCCATGTGTGGTTTCAGCATTTTACAAGGAGGTTAACCCATATAAAAGCCCTCATAAAAGGAATCTCCCCAGAAGCCCTTTTTCTGTTGGTGGTCTTGTGTTCTGAAAGTACATGCTGAAAATGGAGTAACAAATACATAGCTGGAGAAAAAGAACCACATGTAAATCAGTCCTTTTCTAGATATTGAGTCTGTGAGTCATCAGTACAACATCTCAGCTTAAGCATGATGGAAAATAAGGGGAGTTGTCTTGGAGCTCGAGTGCTAGATATCTATGATATGAAAAGCACTTTGCCATCTCCAGGTCTCCACTTCACAAGGTTGAACTGAAATAAGTAATTTCATCCTTTCTGAATACTGGAGAAAGTTGGAGTTACACTTCATGGTGTGCCTGGCTGGTGATGCGGGCTAAGAAATAAAGGGGTGTGGGGAAGGAAGGAGTGAGGATGGCTCTGGTACCTCCTTCTCAGGGAGACACAGCAACCCCTGTCATGGGCTCCGAACAGCAGCAGGAGACTTTGCCAGCTGAATAACACATCCCTACAGGGGCACGAAGTGCTGTTCAGCCAGGCATGGCTAGCTCTGTCCCTGCCTGGCCAGGCTCTCTGCTGACTGCAGCATGGTCTCACCAAGGACACTGTGTTTCTCCCCAGGAGGAGGCAAAGTACCTCCCTCAGCACATTCTCCTTACCTGCCACACAGCTTCTTGTATACACAGACTACTGCCATCTATCCATCTCTGAATTTCTTAGTAGGCAATCATTTTGGTTTCCTATGCAGGGTAAGATTTAGCCAAGTGACTCTGGCCTTTCCACTGCTAGCTGAGCAGAATGGAAAGGTTTCTCTCTGATGTGACAAATGCTATGGCATTTGGGAGAAGATACCATTCACGAGATTGCTCATAAATGGTAGCTGAAAACAGGTAAATTGGGAAGGACTGAGTTAACTTGCTGGGAGAAGTTGCCACCCTCCACAGCTGGAAGATGCCACCATCTCAGGAGAAACAGTATACCCAACTATGTCTGTGCAAGGCTGTTCTCTGCAAAATGAAAGGCTTGTGCTTGAATCTAGTCATTTGACCATGCCCTTGGAGCAATTTGTACAGATCAAGATGTGCTCCTTCCTCTTGAGTCTTCCAGGGTGTCACAGCAAGGGTGAAAACCCAACATTTTACTAGGGTGGACCCTTCACCGATGCTTAGACAGCCACTTCCATGTCATCTTCAGCAATGCAAGAGTGGGATTAGACCTTCTCCTTGGGAGTTGTTCTCCTCATTTTCAGCAGCCATCAGCTTCCTTAAAGGCATGCTCTGAATAGCCCTAACTTGTATCCTTACTCTGCCACAGCCATGGGAATGTTTCACTGAATGAAACCCTGAGCACTGTTTTTTTTTATTTGCGGAAATAGATATGCTCCGTGTTTTATTGTAATATTTCTATTTTATTTTTCCTCCTTCTTTTTTGCCATTTACATTGCATGCATACACTTGAGCAACTTGGCTTCAGTCTTGATTGAAATATTTAATGGATATTATTCATTGTTGGTATTCTCTCAATGTTGTTCTCATTCATTTTAAAACTGCCAACCCTTCCCATTTTTCAAGGATGCCTGGCCTTTTAAATAAGGAAAGCATTTTGATACCTTTATTACATTTTTGAAGCCACATTATTTTTTTTTTTGCTATTATTTTGACTTTTTTTTCTAATAAAATGAATAGAAATATCAGTCTCTCCATTTCTTAAGTACTGCCAGCTTTTCCATTATTGTCCACAAACAGTTGATTCCAATCAACTTGCTTCAACTCATTCCACCCTCAGAATTACTGTACTTTTATAACCATTCACAAATATTTTCAGAAGTGTTTTCAATTTGACGATATTATAACCTAGCCCTAAGGGTTTATTATCTTCTATATTATTCATTTCACCTAGTTTCATTTCCTTGGACTAAGTCCAAAATAGCCCCTGGTCTTGTTGATTGCTCTTCAAACCGAAAAAAACAGTTTGGTACCTCACTCAGAAACATGCATCCATCCTTAATGACTCCACCACTGCTATGCCCATCAACGTCAGTATAATTGAAATTCCACTGTAGTCACTGCCTCTGCTTTTTTTACAGCTAACCCCTTACCTCTGTAAACATTTCCTCATCTACTGCTTTGTTTTAACCACCTCCAGGTGCATGCCGCTTTGCTTCTTGGATTGTTTCATATCTTCAAGAGGCCCTTATTCATGCTTCACATTTGTCAGTTATTTGACAAGCTGAATGGAAAAGAAACAGCATTATAAAAGAGCATGTCACCTATTTTTGGATTTCCCCTCAAAGCAGGAGCGGGGAATGTCTTAGAGCATTTGCCAACTATGCCAAGAATGGTTACTCAGGTGCAAAAGAAAGTGGAGAAAATAAATAGAAAGAAAACACTCCCTCATAGCATTTAAGTCATACTTTTTCTTTTTTTACATGCAGTTTTTCTTGGGAAATTCTGATGGTAAAATAAAGCAGAACATTTAGGATGCTTCAAATAATACAACCCTCCTCCTGGTGAGCAAACCATGAGGGGGCTTCCTGACCTTAGTAATGTTGCAGTGCCAGCAGAGAGAAACTACTCTTCCGTTGCTTAGGCATACACTCAGCCTTTGAGAGCCTAATTTGGCTTTTTATATAAGCAGATCTTCCTTAAACAGAAATTTGAGTTAGCAATGAGCCCTTTTCACTCTAATTCTGGGGAAGGTAGAGCCTTTCCTCTCATTTATAAAAAACAAGTAAGTTTTATGTGGCATGCTGAAATCTTGGGTTATTGAGGTGGATGAGGAGAATAGTTTACTTCCAAACCTGCATAATCTCACTGATAGTATTGCTAAATCATGTGAGATTTTAAAGGGTAGCTAGTGCTGCTGTGACTCAATGAAATGAAACCTTCCCAGGCCTGAGGACCCCTGAGCACTGACCTTATCAGTGGGGAGACCTAGGGTGCCGACAGGTTGCTTAAAAATCTGGGCCTCACTGGTAAAGATAAATGTAAAATAAATGCTAAATGAGGTTTAAAGTCTTGAGAAACCCCACCCTGTGTTGCTGCCTGTGAGCAGATAGGCTGAGATGCCTGGCTGATTGTCATCCAAACACATCCAGCACACTGCCATGGGGAGAAAGCACCCACTCTTCCCAATGGGAATCCTGCATCCCCAAGGGGGTGAGTCCACCGAGTTCTTCACTTGGTCTCTTCAACATGGAGCCCTGCAGCGTCTGGCAGAGCCAAGCCATCACAGCTTGCAGTGTTTCTTTTGTCTGGGCACCCTTCCGTATCCAGGGATGCTGCACCTGGACTGTGTTTTCCAGTGAGCAGCTCACACCATGGTGGGTGCCACTTTCTCACTGCCTCAGCACCTCTGGAAGTTTTTTTTCCTAAGGATTACAATGCCTGTTCATTTTTTCATATGCCTGCCAGCTGAATATCCTCCCTAACCCTGCACTTGGGCATCGCCCATTCTGTCTAGTGTTTATTTCAGTGTCTGTCAGAGACCCAGGGTTAAAACTATTGGAGGTCCAGATGACATCTGGCTTCTCAGCTCCTCCAGAATATTGGCTGCAGTGTTTATCAGTGCATTATTCATCAAAACTGATGATGCAAAGTACAACATGCTGTCTGCAGCTCAGCATAAGAGTGGAAAGAAGTTGGCAGAAATGCCTAGTGTTCTGTGAGCAGCATGTAATCAATAGTCTGGGTGCTTGTTCACTTTATGTTGATGACTATTCCCTCTGGTACTTCTTTGTATATTTTTGGGTTCTCTGTATTACCAGCTGTGCGATTTTTCTCCCTCTTTTCTTGATACCAGACTTGATAGAACAGAAGGAGCAACCTTTTGTGCAGTAGGTGTCAAATCAAATAAACTATTTGCACAAAGCCTGGAAATGAGAGTCAGAGAAAAAGGGTTTAGTAGAGAATTTCCATGACAGCCTTATAGTTCTTACTTTTTCCATTTTTTTTTTAAAAGAAAAGGAAAGAGATGAAATGCAACAGAGGTAAAAACTGCTTTAACTGTCATTAAGATTTCAAATTGAAGCTTGCTCTCCAGGTAAGGCACATCCAGCAAGACCCCAGAGATTTCATTGAAGTTACTCCCTCTTACACCAGTCTAACAGAGCAGAATGTGAGAGCTTATCTTTAATGCAAGAACTTGCAAAACAATAATCAGATTCTCAGCTGGGGTAAGTTGGCAACTTTCCATTAAAGTCAATGGACCTAGGCTGATTTACACCAGCTGACGATCTGCCCTGGTATCTGCCATGCTACACACACACAAGTCGCTGCTTATTTATTTTTAGTGTTAGACCTGCATGTGAATTTGATGCTGCACACACTGAGGAACAGTGGTGAGTGAGTCTTATTGAAAAGGCATATAGCAGATAAGAACGGCGTTATTCTTCTTACAGATCCTCCCTTAGCGTGTGCATATTGATCTGGAAAGTCGTAACTGTTCCTATCCAACTCAAAAAATTTTAAAGAGGAATCAAACTGAAAAAAAGGTTGTTTCACTTGTGACCCAAAGCAAAATAGCAGCCTTCAAAATTCTGAAATTAATAATTCACCTAAGGGAAGCAAAACAAAAGAAAAATCTCTCTTAATGGTTCATCTTAGGAGGACTGTGTGATTTTTTTTTTTCCAAAAGGATTCACAAATGTTTTAGCTGGATCTATGTGGCTCAGCATGCAGGTTAGAAGGGGGCTACTGTTCATCAGTTATCTACTGTTCCTCCAAAGCCACAAAAGGCAAAACTGTGCATGGAATGTGTATGATCACTGCTAGGTTTGAATGGTGGGTCAGCCTCAGAATGCCATTTAGCCAATGTGCTATATTTTTGGTACTTACACAAGACCACAGATAAATAGTAGGTGTCTTTGTGACTGTTCAGGTAAGAGGAGCTCAGATTAGAAGATATCAGAATGTAAATCATCAGCTTATTTGGTCCTTCAAGAGAAATCTTCCTTTGAGCTTTCAAGACTGAGAAATGCGCAGTTGGGTGTTTAAGAAAAAAAAAAAGAGGGATGATGAGTTTCAGATCTGGGGATATTTCTCTGAGCAGTGTTGCTGGACCTGAAGCATTCACAAAGCTCTGTCAATTCAATAGGTACCTTCTATAGCTCTTTTGTCACAGCATGTGCTCTTCCTGCAAAGACAGAGAAGTGATGTAATAACTTCAGTCCTATTGCCATAGCTAAGTCACCTTCCAAGGCTCACTGGAGTCACAAGGATAGGTCTTTAGGGCTCTCATGAAGATACGAGGAGTATCAGAGAGTCTGTCTTGGGCACTAGGAGACATTTTTACAGCAGCTGTAGAACTACCAGTGTTGGGATGAGAAACACTCACTTGCTGGGAAGGAGAGATTTTGTACTGAGGAGGGTTCTGAACATCAGGTCAAAAGACAAACTGTCCTTGAGGATGTGCAAGACTGAGGGAACATGGGTTATGCTGGAGTTGGTTTCTCTGCCTTGGCTCTATTCCACATGCTTTCTGCAATATGTGGAGTATGTCCTGGAAGCATAATCTTTCCTAGAGGAGAGTTCTGATTAGCTCGTCAGACTGACCTGCTCATCTTATTTGTCTCAGTTCAGTAGGCATGCTGCTAAGCTCAGGCTTTTTGGATCTCTCTGAGTCATGGGGTGCTCTGGCAGATCTTCTAGGCTGGGAGTTAAAGGAGTGACAATGCTAGAGGCAAGTGATTTTTGAGAACCACAGACAAGAGGAGCAAATAAAGAGCAAAAGTGGGTCACTACAGCTATACACTGGTGTTCAAATTTGATTTTGATCACAGGCTGTCAACAAAATATGCCACATTTAACTTTGCTCCTTGGAGAACTATGGTACCAGAAGATCTTGCTGTGGGCAAGAGGAAGGAAATAGTGTTATTATAGTTACCCATAAAACATCAGCAAGACAGAATTTTATTGCAGTGACTGTTTTGCCTGGATGCAGACTGTAAGATTTGGACTGGAACAGTAAAAGAATTTGCTTACAGTAGTGTAACAAGTCAGGAGTTGGGTCAGGACCAAGAACATGTGATGTGGCATACCATCCTGTAATCATTAAACCATTTGTCACCCCTTGCTCCTGTGCTTTTCAGACTTTCAAAGGCTGAGCACACCTTCAATGAAATCAGACAACAGGAAGCCCATCATGAACTTTGCAGCCTCCAACGAATGGTCTATGTTGGTACAGTCCTATGCCCGTCTCCTCTCTGCCCTTCAGTGAACCCCTAGATCTGTGTGACATGATACTCCTCTTCAAATCCATTCTTCCTTTCTAGGACACATACCTGGTGATATTAAGAATACCAATTTCTGAAATACCTTCCTTTGCCAATCAGTTGGCAACAGTCATGCAGGGATGCTAATGTATTCAAAATACTTCTTATTCCAAATAAAAATGAAAATTCTCAAACTGGGCTCCTTACTTGGATATAGGATTGGATTGTTTTGTTTCGTACAGAAGAGAAATTTTTGTAGAATTCTAGTTTGGCAAAATGCTTTGCAGATGTACTGACCAGTAGGCTGAGGAACCTGGGGAAGGGGGTAGCTTTGGGAGGATGTGGATACACCTGTTCAGAAAAAATAGCAGGTAGGCTAGTGAATACCTCTGGGGCATATTTCATGGGAAGATGCCAAGCCATGGAAGTAATATATTCCAGTGAAAACCCGCTCTGGCAGAGTGCTCTGGTTAGGTTTATTTTCATAGAACTTCTTCCAGGGCTCTTGAGGGACAAATAAGACTCCACTACTGCCGACTGACTGGACCTTCGTACAGCCCCACTAGCCCAGTGTGGAGAGACAAGATTCATCTTCATGGCTACACCTGGCATCACTCTCCCATTCAGTGGGAGGTTAGAGCTTTCTCAGCATCCCCAGTGAACCAAGCATTCCCAAGCCATCTTCCAGTGTGGACTGGGCATCAGCCTCTCTGCCAGGAGCAACTGCCATTTCCTGCTTTAAGTTCTGAAGGTCTATATTTGCAATAGTACTAATAGACACTGAAATAACTGAAAATAGGAGTAGAAGGATGACTGAAACATTTGTCTTCATACCATTAAAGACAAATGCGTAAGCCTTTTGTCTAAACCTTTCTACTTCCCAGAAAAGTATCTGTGCACCACACTCAAGAAAACATTTTCTCTACTTCACAGGTTTCAAAATGTGTCAGGTTAGAAATATCAGGCTGGTGTTTGTTATTAGGGATAGGAGTACAGACTATCTCATTTATCTGCTCATGCCACCACACACATGTACATGAGCACACAAATCCTCAAATTCAACAGTATCTTAAATGACTTGTAAGGTCATAGCTGGGCTTTTTGGGGGATAGTGAAAAATAGTCAGAAAAAGGATATTCCTTTCCATGCTGTTCTAGCTTCAAGTGAAATCTGAGATAAATTCGGAGATATGACTAAGGGAAACGTACTGTTTAACTTCCTGAGATTCCTACTGATGACTTTCATCTCATCTCCCTCATCTGAGCTAGCTATTACTGTAGCACATCATGTAAGTAAAATCCAGGTATTGGGATTTCCCAGTTTTCACTTGTTGTCACTTGCAGTCTCACGCAGTCCCACTCCATTTCTTGCTGTGCTCCATCCACAGCCAGTCACACTGTCACCATATTAATTTCTGTCATTTGCTAGAAAGTGCTACTCCATCTGCAGTCTGCCCTGTAGGTGAGGGGCCTATTCTCCACCCACTTACCCTTCTTGCATAGCTGACAGCCATGCAAAGAGAGAGAAGTGTACCATATCTTGCCTGAGCACATCTCCTCCCTGTCACTTCTGAAGCTTCCCTCTGCATGTGGCACCAGAGTACCCACCTGCAGCTTGCAGTCTGGACCAGGATGCTTTCTGCCCAGCATCCTAAGGGGACTATAGCACCTCCTTGGCAGCTCTACCCCTCCTTCTCTGCCCTCGCAGCGTCCTCATCATTGGCCATCATCAATTTCATGCTCTTGGCTTCCCTAGTTGTGTTTCATGATGCTTGGTCCACCTCCAGACTGAAAAAAAAAAGGAAGTGAAAAGTCTTCTGGTTCTTTTTACACTTCACTGTATATGATACCAAGGTGTGAGAGAAAGTTGAGAGCAGTTCCTGCATGCTGTATTCCAGTTACTAAGAGTAGTTACTAATCCAGCTCCACGTGAGCTCCAAAGGTGTATCTGTCTCATGTGCACTCAAATGAAAATGTAGCTTATTGTTCTCACAATACATAAATGTATAATTTTAAACATTTTCACCATGAGACATCTACACACCAAATACACACAAGGATTTTAGCTGCAAGAAAGAAGCTGATAAAATTGTTCATCAATATTGCAGGGCCAAAGATTTGTGTTAAATCCTCCCATTAACTTCAGACTGGGAATATGCTGAGCATACATGGAATGAGACACCAGAAATGAGCCCTCTGGATATACTTTGTCTAATTATTTTCTAATTATCTAAAATATTATCTAATATAATCTTTCTTTAAGCTTCTCATAAAGCAACTCAAGTTTATTATGCTAGTGTTAGCATTATCAATAATAATGTGTGCTGTTTGGAGCCTGAATTCAATTCATCTAGCTTGGTGGTATATTAAAAACACCCTTAGGGAAATAATACACATAATAATACATATAATTTTGCTTCAGGATCAAATATTAGAGAGTAATAGTGATTCTAAGTGACTAAGGCTGGGAAAGTTCAGGACTAAAAAAGAAAAAAAAGAGGCTAATTTAAGATACTAAATAATCTAATTAATACTTACTTCAGAAAATATGAGTCTTTTTCTCCTAAGGAGGGCTTAGATTCCATACTTGCCTTTTCAGAAACTTTGCCTATTATTAAATAATCTTATAAGAATGTTTATTCTGTAGGAGAGAAATTTTCTAAGAGCAATTTACTCAGCAAAAATAAACAAAACCCCAAAACAAACCTCAAACCATTTGAAAGGTTTTTGCCTTCAGTCACGTAGAATGAATCAGCATCAAGAAAGGAAGAACCTTGAGCTCCTTTCCTTCTACTTTTCCTTGTAAATCAATTAGTTTGGATTATCCACTTTTTAAAAAGCATCTGCACATCAATTATTCAAACAGTTTAGAATCTCATTTTGTGACCAGGGTGTGAAACCCAAATGTCATCCAGTTCTATCAGTAAAAGACTTTAGGGTGCCTTGTGCTAGGTATTGCGCTATATCAAAAACTCCCCAGATTCTTTTGTTGGTTGTTTTTAAAACCAAAATTATGTAAGAAAGAATGAGTTTAAAGATTTATTTCATAGATTCATCAGTGAGATAGGTGTTACTGATCTCATAATTGACTAAGGAAAGATAAAAGGATTTTTATTTCAATTTGGAATATGAATTCTGTGTTGGGATGTAAGTGTTGTGGGTGCAATATTTCACACCCACATTTTTGACACATGCACTCAGGTGTTTTCACCTGCAGATCTGGGGATAAGTTTCCATATGGACAGAAATGGAGTCTGCTAAAGGCACAGCAGAAAAATTTATCCCTAAAATATTGATTACTTTCCTAGTTGTTAAATCATTATTAAAGCAGGTTGAAAACTCGTTTGCAGTCTCTTCTGATACTGCTAGTGTCACAAATGACATCACTCTTTAACAAGATGGATGTTCCCTATGCTGGGCTCAGAAATGCCAAGTGGAATTAGCAACTTAAAAAAAAAAAAAAAGGCATTTCACTGTTTATTCATGGTGACAAGTGCTTCTTGCTCTCTACTTTTGTGCTGCTGCCCTCCATAATGTGACTGCAGTTTTCCTTTAACTTGCAAGCACAGGGCAGCTCCAAGGAGGCAAGAAAGAAGAAAACCTGGCAGGACACAGCTTGGTGAAGCATGTGTGGGGCTGTATTTCACCCTCCCCATTGCTCCAGTCCAGTGAGCCGCATCCTTCTGAATGCTCCCTATGCTGTGGCCACTGGAATGACAGTAAAAATATTTGCAAAGTCTTCTTGAGCTGTCTGAATAAAGCGATTTCACACAGAGATGTTGGGCAGAAACCTTAAAGCCTTGAAAGTATACCAGTGGGGCAGATGTGCACATTCAGGAGCTTCACTTCTGCTATTAAGGAAAGAACAATAAACATATACAAGTTTTAGGAGATGATTTGCTGAAATCGAGTGGTCAGATGTCCCTTTCAGACAACAGAATGAAGCAGTGAGCTGTTATTCCTCAGCTGTGGTGTTCTACCTTCCCAATTGCCACAATTCTGTCATTGTCAAAGTGATTTCTTTGGAAAATATTAAAGAATCTTTTAAAATCCTTTATGCCTTTCTGAGGAACCCAAGTTGTCACCAAAGTGTCTGTTTCACCTTTAGCATTATTATTGTTCCTTGTGGACAATTAATAAGTTGATAATGACTTTAGAGAGGAACATCCTCCTCTAATGCTGTGCCTGTTTTTGCTCCCCCTGCTCCAAAGATAACCAGAAAGAGACACAGGCAACAATGGGATAATAATCACTTGTCCTTAAGTAAACAAGTGGAGGCAGACAGAGATGGACCTCTAAGGAACTAGTGAAAAATTAAGAATACCACAATACAGAACAACCTGTTACTTGGTATAAAGTCCTATGAGATTCTGAGGAATAAGGCTACTTGAGAAATAAAAGAGGCTCCACAGGGCATTATGCTGTATTCAGATCTCCTGTGGTCCTCTGGTGCTGCCTGTTGGTGTGAGCCTCCTTAGCCAGCACTGGCCTTAAAAACACCTTCCAATGTACTTGCAGCAAGAAGTGTTTGTAGGACATAGCAACCAGCTGTTAGTCAGACATTTGTGCCACAGACTCCAGGGCTGCCCCTGAAATGTGCAAGATTTTATAGACCTACCTTGAAGTGATGTTTTCTTCTCGATTTGACCCCTCGTTTTTATTGTCCCAGCAAGGAACTGCAGCTCTGTTTAGTGTTCTGTGGTTTGGCTAAGGTCTTGGGGAGGAATAGTAGAAAAAAATGCATTGAAAATATTAACAAATATGAAAAGAGCAGAAGCCAAATTAATACAACCAAAGTGCTTTTAAAAGGGACTTTTACTCATGGCTGAGGACGAAGAGGTGCAAGATGATGCCTTGGAGCACGTATTGTTGCACTTTATGTGTTGCAGTGGGAGATCAAATTTACAAGAACAGTAGGAAGGGTGGAAACAGTGAAAACCCAAGCAACATTAGTATATACAGCTGAGCCACAGCACCCAAGAGACCAGAATCTGGGTCACAGCCTTGTCTTACCTTACAACACGATGAAATGGCCTCTGAAGAGCACAGGCAGTGACCAAAAAGCAAGGAGAAGAGGAGCTTGGATGCCCAAAAGCCTCAGGAAGACAACTGCAGTTTCTGTCGCTGTAAGAGGACATTTGAAACATAAAGCAGAGCCCTAAAAGAGGAAAAGTGTGTCAGGAAAGGAACACCCAGATCCCTTCCATTGCCAGTACAATACAGTATCACCCTTTCCTCCCCCCCCCCTGATGTCATATAGCAGAAATAATGCTCTCTGGGATTGTCAAACATCTTTGATATGCAGCCACACAATTTAATGAACCCATGAGACTGAACGACCTTCTGACTCTAACCTGAGCTGGAAAGCTGCCTTTGGGCTGTAGCTGGCAGATACAGCCAGGCTCTGTGGATGGTGGCAGTCACCTCCAGTGTCTGCTTCCTACTAGAGCCATGCTCCTGTCTGCTCATGCTGCAGGGTAGAGAACAGTGTATGGATCTTTCAACAGGATCCTGTTGGCACCAGTTTGCCCTTATCCCCATACAGGAAATTTCTTTTTCCAGTACACTCTACTTCTCTCTCCCATTTTTTATTTGACAGCTATCCTGTTGCTTATTTTTCCCCCTCACTGTTTTTTGTCTTTTAGGCATGTTTTCCATCAAGTATGAAGCTCTATGCTTTATCATGCTTGTCTGTGTGTGAAAGGTACCTACATTTTGCCAAAGCATGAGTGGAGACACAGAGGCCATGTCTAAACTGCCCTTGTTATGTTTAATTCAGCCTGCATTTCACAATCAAGAGCCAAAGAGCAGTGGCACCCATCAGCATTTAAGGATTGAGCTCACATGGGAAGTACGATACTACAGAATTTTTAAAGCAGAAAACTGCCTGCACCTCCTCAAACTTTCAGAGGAACTAGAATTGCTCAGCATAACTGGAAGAAGAAAGGTGTTAGTGCTGTTGTAATGAAGTCTCTGAAAGAGTCAGAATAATAGCTCTGACTAAGTAATTTTTAAGCCATTAACACTTTCCTTCCTTACCAATGCAGGGACACCAGATTACTGGGCACAGCTAGCGTTCCCCTTTGCCTCAAACAATGCTTAGATGAAAGCAACAAAGCCTATGATCCTATACCTGTGTTGCCAAATAAAGCTGGCCTATTCCTACAATCGGATTTACAGCTATTTTAGTTAGCAACCAGTAGAAAAGCCCATCAGGTTTGCACAACGTTTGCCTGTTTTGTGCAAGGCATCCTCTGCTCGTGTTATCTCCTGACCTCAGGGTGACACAGTTCACAAACTGCTCCTGCTGCAGTGCGGGAGAGGCTCTGTGATTTTCTAGCAGAGTTTCCAGCTGAAGCTATTGCCAGAGCTCCATCTCCATTTCCGGCAAGAGGTGTGAGAGGAGATTTTCATCAGCATGCCTGGGCTGCTGCCATCTCCTTGTGCTTCCCCGTCATACAAACTTGTAGTGACACCTCTCTGGTCTCCCAGGCCCACATAGGGACCGATTTCCTTTTTTTCCCACTCTAACAGTTCTATAATTCATTTCTTTCTTAATGTTTTTTCTTCTGTTCCAATTACAGAAAGTTCTTATTGGCATCATGACTCCATGAAACATTTTTCTTTTCCCTCTCCCATCTCTTTCTTCTCTTTAACCTCACAGAGGACACCATTGTACCTGTCACCTGCACCTCTCCCTCAGTTGAAATGCCAACAGTTCTCCTCACTCAGGCACCTCCACTGGCTCTCTTACAACTGGTACTTCAGCTCCTGTTTTCTGCTAGGCCTTTTTGACATGCTTCTTTGTCAGGGCAGTGTTAGTGCTTCTCTACTACCTGTGTATTTCTCCCATCTTGCTGCTTGCTGGCCAGCTCAGCTCTGGGAGCAAGAGTACCTACTCCCTGCTCTTGCAGGTCCTCTGTTTCTCTCATGGACATTTCAAGTCATTCTAGTAATTTGATTTAGAATCATAGAATCATACAGTAGTTTGTGTTGGAAGGGACCTTAAAGATCATCTAGTTCCAGCCCCCCTGCCACAAGCAGGGATACCTCCCACTAGATCAGGTTGCTCAGTGCCTTGTCCAGCCTGCCCTTGAATATACTAGACACTCAATATGACACATCATACATTTAATACTCAGCAAAGTCAGGATCTTTAACAGAAAGATCCTGTTAGATTCTTTTTCACTGTCTGCTCCTTGTCTTCTTTTATATCCCCAGACCAGCATACAAGTTATTAATGTGCAGTCATAGGGTTATATGGCAAAATACATCCCAGTTTTCCCACTGAAACTTTGTCCAGATTTGTCTCACACCTACGGAAGCTGAGAGATTTAGGCATCACATGTATCATAGTGAAGTTGAGCCTGGGAGCCAGCTGTGATTTTGGTTCTAACTTTCCACTAGGGAATTTTGGACATGTAGTGACATTGCCCTCACAAGGTATATCTAGAAAACCCTGCCCAGGACAATTATCAAGCAGCTCATACGTTGTACAGTTTGTTACACTGTGCAATCAGATTCACAGGGTCTCTGCCCCCACCTCACCTTTTGGTAATACTTCCACATCTGTTTCCTACTTTTTCACCAGCCCAGTCCTCACAGAAGAACACAACACCTCTTCTCTGTCCTGGCAGTGGTGTTGGGAAGGATTCATTTTGCACTGTCTGTGATAGGGAGATTGCTGACATTTCATCACTGGGATTTGTCATAAGCCAAAATAAGATGATATTTACCAGTTTAAAGGCTCTGAGGAAGTGTTACTGGCATCTCAGTGCTCAGGGCTGCATTAGTTTCTCTGCTATGGCAAAAAGAATACATTAATTAAGTACTTTCCTATGAAAAGTTTTGATCTTACTTAGGTTTAGATGGCAACTCAAAATAACCTATTGTCAAAGACAAAGTGGGGCTTTTAGTCCTATAATCCATCTTATGCACCTAGATAGACGTCAAGGATTTAGGGTGGGGGGCAGAGGGTGGGTGAATGGGTGGATCAAATGTCTCTCTGGATGGTCTCACTGACTTGTGGCATCACTAAAGAGACAAGAGGACAACTGCACGCAGCCTTGCCCAGAGAGGTTGTGGATGCCCCCTCTCTGGAGGAGTTTAATGCCAGGCTGGACAAGGCACTGAGCAGCCTTATCTAGTGGGAGGTGTCCCTGCCTATGGCAGAAGGGTTGGAACTTGATGATCTTAAGATCCCTTCCAACCCAAACTATTCTTGATTCTATGATTCCATTATGAGCTGCTGGGGAGAGGGACTGTAAACTGAGGGCAAACCTTGCCCTAATAATTTTAATGGCTGGCATTTGAAACACAATATAAATTTAAAGCAAACAATGTAAGCTAAACAATATAATCTACGTGTTTGTAAGTGCTGTTGCTAGTTACTCTTTTTGTGCAACTACTGTAAAATGACAGCCAGCCCAGGCAAAGTTAATGCCAAAAGATGGGTTTGTGTTCTGAGCTCTGCTATGCCTGAGATAATCTTCTGGGTAGGAAAAGCACAAATACTACAAGTATCCAAGAATAAGTAACGCTTGTAAGTTTTCGGCGAGGAGATAATGAGACGGGTTCACCCGTTGGCTCAGCCTTGCTGATCCAGACACAGTGATGACTCCTGGCAGGCACAGGGATGAGATAGATGTGACAGGTCACAACTTCTAAGCTAACAGATAAAAAACATGGGAGACATCCTTTTTTTGATATCCAACCACCTGTCCCAAAATAACATAGGCTGTCGCAAGCCACAGGGAGGACTTGGATCTCACCCTGAATCTGTCGCTTCAGGCTTCCCTCTGCAGGTGATGCCAACAAGGGGAAGTCATTAGGTCCTTTCTTTCCACTGACAAGCATTAGGTTCACCACTTGGTCTTTGTTTCTTGGGAGCTAAACCTGAGGCCTGTAATCCTCACTAGGCAACAGTCATAGGCTCTGGTGGTCGAAATAGGTGCCTATTAATAGTTAAAATAAACTGTTGAAGTCCATATTCTGGTTAAACTGTCCCAGGAGGGAGGTCTATCAAGATGTGACACTTTTGTCTTCTAGGGGAGTAATTTCAGTGGAATTGTCTGGACAAGACACCACAAAAGTAAGACCCACATGCTGGGGGGTGCACAGAGACATGCTGGCGTGACCATCCACAGCACTGGCTACAGGATCCAGGTTCATAGGTTCAGGAGTTGCATTCCTACCTCACTTCAATCTTATAATAAAAAAGTCAATTTGCCATGAAACAGTGCTTCTCTGTCCTCCCAGCTTTGATGCACCATGCTTCTCCTGTAGGTCCTGGTACAGACATACCATCTATACATGGTATATAATGTCAGCACTAGAGGTGTAACACAGACTTCTCTGCTGGGGAAGGAGCTCACCATTGTAGAATCATAGGGTTATATCCTCAGCCAGGAGTGAGGCAGTGGGTAACGCCATGCCCAGGTATCACACATACCTTCTGAAAGCAGCTGCAGCATCACACCTGCCTAGCGGGGAAGACCTTGCAGGAGAGAATGCTGTGGGAAGAAGGAGGTCTATGGAGGCCTGGGCTGGAAAGTACAGGTTGGGAACTGGGAGAGGTTAATCTCTCAGAGAGGCTCTTGGGGTCTCTGGCATTGAAAAGCTGTGTCAGAAGACAGGATAGAAGATAGAATCTTTCTTCTTTGGTCTCTGAGCTCAAACTTGGCCCATGGTGGCAGACACTAATTGCTATTTCTGCATGATGGGAGCCTGTAACACTGCTTGGTGGGCTCAGGCCAGCCCTGACAGCCAGAAATCTGCAGCAAGACGAAACTGTCATTAAAACACCCAGAGGCTGGAGAAGTCCTTGCAAGGGTGTTGGGAGATGTGTCCTGGGGTCTGACTTAGCCCTCCAAGGTGGGTGTGAGAGACTTGTAGGACTATTCTGCAGCTCACATCACATCCATGCATGCTGGAGGGGCAAATCCTTGTTTAATTTGCACTACCATTGGCTTGTTAAATTCCCCCAGTACAACCACCAACTTGTGCCACATTCTCTAGGAGGACATTTTCGCAGCTACACAGACACCTCTTTTTCATGCATATCAAAGGCACTCAGGTGCACAGAGACTGAACACAGATACAGGGTGGTGACAGAGGGGAGGAAGGCACTCTGCAGAAATAGAGTGCTTGGCCAATGTGGCTGCTGGGGCATATCTGCTCAGGAGACCAACAGGAAAACATGGCCCAGTCTTTAAGATAGCTACACTTGGGAAGATCAGGTAGGACAGCAGGACATGCCTCCTGTTTCAGGTCTCATCACCCTACTGCTAATAATATCATGGGTTAAAATATGTGCTTCTAGTCAGTCTTGTCATTGGGACAGAAGGATTGCGTGTTGGTTATGTTATTTACTGTGACATAGTAACATAGAAGACACAACAGGCTAGCATGAGGTGTTAGCCTTTAAATTCACATGGCTTTGTCCTTAAACTGTAAAGATTTCTATTTTTTTTTTACCACTGCTGACACCTCGATATATGGCAAAGGACACCCTGAAATGGTCCTTGCTATTTCAAATGAATGAGGGTCCCTACACCACATTGTCAAAAGGAATTATGCACAAAACCCAGGGTGCCTGAAAGCTGAACTTCCCCACAGTTGTGGGATTTTATGCAGCTGAGAAACTGGTAGTGATAGGAAATAACTCCATGTGGTGTTTTACATGGGCATGTTTGAATTAGACATACAACAGGAGCCTTCCATTGTTCGCCTCGCTACTGCCAGTATATAATTTTCCTTCCCCCCCCTTTTGTTCTTTTCAGCTATTTTGTGATTAACACTATCTGGGGAAGAATTTCAGTATTTTCTCTGGTTTAGCAGGATGTGAGTGAGGTGGTGCTGCCGCATGAATCTTTTAAAAGCAGCCTAAGAAATATTTAAGACCTTAGTCTAGGAGGAACAGCTCTCCCAGGCATAATTTTTGGTGCTGGTTGCAGCAGGGAGCGTATGCTGTGAGGAAAGTATTATTTTTCTAAATGGAAGGTGTCAGATGGTCACGCAATGTGACTGCATGTTCGAGATCACTGCCTCCCATCTGCAATTTGTGACGTGTGAAAGATTCTGCCCAAATGTGCTCACCAACTGGAAACCCTCGGCACTTTTTTTTTCTTATCAGGAGAGACCAAGATAACCAATGGTTTTACAGATCAGGGATCCTATCAAATTAATATCATTCTAGGATAAAATCTGCTTTAAATACAACCACTAAACTCCAGCAAAGTTAACTAGTACATACAAGTTCATTCAACTGATTAAAAATCCCTACTGGTAAAACAAGAAAATATACATGGAATTTTTTTCAAGTAAAGTATTCTGCTTCTGTCTTTAAACTAAAGGCTTGGTATAAAACATGACAGTGTTTTCCAGCACTAATTAATGCCATCTAATTACAACACTTACTAAGCTCATGCCAGGTATTAATATACTGGGGATAGTTTCTCCTTGTCCAGCTTCCTGCTGGATCAAACAAGATGATTGCTTTTTGCATCTCTCTGTTGGTTAAATGGATGCCACAGTAGCTGGGGCAGAGGTTCAGCAAAGATTATTTCCCTCTAGAACACAGTGTGCAGCCTGTCAGGAGGGGAAGGTCTTCAGGACAAGGGAGCTCAGCAATTCCTCCTCTGCCCTCTATCCATTGAGGAAAGCCCACCCGAATGGTTATGAGCCTCCTAGTTGAACCCTGGCTATGCTGATGGCTGATGATACCTGTAGGGTGCAGAGTGCCTGCTGTGAGGTTCAGGGTCTGCATGAAGCAGAATAGTTGGGATAGCCTCTCATCAAGTGTTCAGACAGGACAGAAAATAGCTCTATGGGGCAGAAGTCAGGCAATCCCAGTATCTTGTACAGACACATTACTCTCAGCTTTGTCATGGAGCAGTGCGTGGTGGCAAACCTGTATGATGCTTACCTACCACAGGGCTATGATGTGGCTGCCCCAGTGCTTATGAATCCCAAAGTGCCCCAAACAGGAGTACTCGGTGAGTTCAGGGGATGGATATAAACCTCAGCCAGCCACTGGAGCATCCCTCAGTGTTTTATAGCCCTTTATAGTCTGACAGCTACCAGAGAACTCATCTCCAGCAAGTTACTATTTTTAATGAACAATAAGTTCATTGCATTTAATTTCCCTCTTTGCTTCAGCCAGGAAGTAACACAGCAGGTATCTCTGCCAGGATCCCAGGAAAGAGCAGATGTGCTCATGACTCAGCACTGGGTGCTTGTCCAAGGAGTGACTGTTGACCAAGGCAGTGAAATGATTCTGATCTGTGCTGTTACGGATGTGGCTGCAGATATTTCTGTGCAGCAGAGCTATCTGTAACCTCACTGTTGTACCCATGAACTAGAAAAGGAAGAGAAGAGACTTGTACAAGTTGCTTCTTTACAGGAAGACGGGAATGTGTCCACATGCCAAGAACTAGTTAAGATTAGGCAACAATTATTGATACTGGGGTTAATCAGACTGCAGGCACCTCTGCAAATTACTACAACCATGCAGACACATTTCAGAGACCTGTTCTTACAGAAAAGTCAGCAGCCATAGTGCAAGTGAAAGGCATTTGAGAAATAGCCCTTTGTCTGCTGAACAGCTATAGCAAAGGAGATGACAAAGCCTGGTCAGCATGGCCTCTCTAGTGGGCCACCACACTAGACCAGGGAAGTGTGAAGATTTGTCTCTTATTTGCGATATCTCCACTTGGAGATATCTCCACCTGGTTACAGCTGTATGGATCTTTACTCAAGGGCTGGAGTAGCAGGGCTGCTGGGTTAGGAGGCCATATTTTTGTGAGGTCATGTCATATAACAGCCATTGAAATCTACTCGGTCTTGTTTGCTTCATCTGAGCAGGAAGATAACTTCAGCTAACTTTTAGTTGCCTAGAAACTCCCCTGACAAGTCTATATCCCTATGTCATTCTGCCTACACTGTCCTTTAGATTGAACAGCTCTTCTCCATCACCATCTTTTTCTTTTTCCTTGCCTCATGGATGTACACAGACAGAGAAAAATTATCATTAAAGAGGTTTTGTTTTGTATGCAAATGAATGCCTTCTGGTCTTCCATAAGTAAAGGATCTTCATTCCCTGATAGCTTCCCATCCCTTTTCTGTTCCTGCTCAGACCATTCTTGGTTTTGGGGTTTTAATCACATCACTGTGTCAGATGATATCTTCATCTTGAGCAGTGGTATGAGTATTTTTTATATATGTGATGCAGCTGTCTGACACACTCCAGGTTGTAGGACTTCAGCTCATTGTTTTTTTTCATAGTCATCCACTGCTTGCAGTACAGGTCCATCCTCCTCTTCTCATGCCTTATCTAATAAACAAATTCCCATTTTACTGTAAAAGAAACTAACACTGGGACCCTAAATAATTTTTTAACCTAGAGAAGTGGAGGCACTTCAAAATGAATATGAAATAAAGCTAGTTTTCTAAGATATTCAAGTATGTGAGAAGATTAAAGCCTTGCACTGTTTCTGAGTACATCTTCCTGCACTTAGCTTGAAACCTACCTCACCCAAGCTTGATTCTTACTGTATGTGCACAAGAACCAGAGTCTGCTATTACGAGAATTTGGAATAGTATGTCTTCAAGAGGAGAACTCTGCCATGCTCAGCTCTGATGTAGCAAATCAATACCTTACCCACAGTCTTCCATCCACCATATTTCTCTGCTCGTGTCCCATAGGAAGTAATGGCAGCTTTCAACCATATTTGTTCTTACTTCTCCCATAATTACTTTATCTTTCTCCTCTGTCTCCGCTGTAGCAGCCAGCTCATGGGTGGTGCCGGTGGCTGCCATGTTCCTCAGAGCTGCTGAGCAGGAGGCTTGTAAATCACAAACACACAGTAAATCCCTTTTGTTAGTTCAGTGGTAGGCAAGCAAAATGGAAAAGGGAAAAACAGCCATTGTATTTCAGGAGCTAGAAACAGGTGAAACACTTTCCAGGAAACAAAGGCCATGCTATAGGTTTCTTTCTTTTTCAAGAAAAATCTGAAGGAAAATAACAGAAGTCTTAAAAGTCCTAAAGAAAAACCCCAAGAAACAATCCAATGTGAAGCATCTGTCACCTGCTATACCCCAAAATGTAGGGAGCTGAGCAGAGAAGTGACCAGAACATCCCCAAATGTTGCGTGCATGAGGCAGGAAGCTTTGTGGAGCTGGATTTGAAGGAATATTTTACATTGTTCAGGGAACCACTTAAGCATGGCGAGGCTGGAATTCCATCTGTTCAGCTCTGCTCAATGAACTGGGTCACTTTCAATGGTTCACTAAGTCCTGACTATCTAAAAAGTACAGTTATTATGCTTTTAAAACCTTGAGCTGCACAGGAAGATCACCTTACTGTTGTTTTCTCTCTTACCCTTCAGTCTAACACTTCTGAAATAGGGTTAAGTGCAGTACACAACCTAGAAGAAAAGTCATATGTTATACGCAGCATTTGAATTTCTGGAAAAGCAATGTAAGTAAGTCAGCTCATTAATAAACACTCCTGTGACAGACTAATCCTTGACAGGACTTTGTTTCCTGAAGAACTAATCTCTAACACTGGGAAAAGCTGACCTTCCAAGACTGATTCTTGCTTTATATTCCTCACTGTGGTCTCTATGCACTCTGGTAACTGATCTCTGGCTGCAGGAAAAGACAGTGAGTGTTTGGATGGCCTTTTAGCTGCTCCTGGGTACTAAGAGAACAGCTACAGGAACACTGGAAAGATAAGGAAAGATAATGTCTTTGGGGGCCAAAACCCCAGCTTGCTGAAGGGTAGCACGAGAGATGAGGAAAGAGCACTGCACGCTTCCTTGGTATTCAAGCTCTCGTGGGAGGAATTTCAAAGCAGCCAGTCAGACCACTTCTGAGAACCAAGTCTTGCATGCTGTGTCCAAGTTTGTCTCAGGAAAAGAGGAGAAAATATATCTACCTTTGTCAAAATATGCATCTTTCTCAACACTAGGGCTAGAGAAGGTGATCTATACTCCAAAACACAGAATTTCCTTCTCATTCCTGTATTTATTTATACTTCACCCCTATATACATTATTCTGGGGCAAATTTACATTATATTTTTAATGCCGTGATTTCTTTTTCCTCTGTTGAAAGTGGTTAGTAATATTAAGTGCTTTCCAAAGGGTTTTTATGCTGTTATAAAAAATATAATGTCACCAAATTCAAGAGAGTTAAAGAAAGAGCACAACTCACCAACGAAACTATATGGACCTCTAAACAGAATCAACTGAAATCAGCACTTTGGAATTTAATGTGAAGAACACATTATGGAGCCTGCAATTAAACACTTTTTCCCCCTAGATGGTCACATAAATAAATGAACCATTCAAAGTGAATCAGTTCACTGAGGAGCTGGAAAGTGCATGGCATCAGCTTTCTTACCACCTCCTGACACCAGCACTGTAACTTCCACCCCTGACCTCCTCCATGCCCAAATTCCTCCTCTCTAGTCCATTTGGGTCACTGACAAATAAGTATCCAGGATGAAACTCCTTGTGGAGATACTTAAGCTGTTAAGTACTGCTTGCATCTCTTAAGTCACTGCAGATGTTGGATATTTAAACTTTCTTCTTCCCACTTGGCCGATGAAACAGGTTCCATTTTTGGCACAGAGCAGTAGCACAAAATCGTGGTACCTCTCACCCAGACATTGTCAAGTTGGTGGAGAAGACAGCACCTTGGAAGAGGAGGTCTAGCTGAGGTGGAGAGTCCTGGAGGTACACCAGACAGATGACAGTGCATGTTGATTTGGGGTTTTCTAAATAGAAGAAAAAATCAGCCATTTTTTTTGAGGAGGAAAAAAACCAGATTGTAAAGTCTTCAACATCTTGCAGGGTGTTTTTTTTAATAGTTAAAAAAAAAGTCAAAATATTTGAAGAACAATTTAATACATATCAATGCCAGAATAATTTATTACTAAATCTATGGGATTGTAAGCCTTACTCTTACAAATTTTCATTGCCATTTCATCACATTGCATTTAGCTTTCCCCCTTACTTTCTTCAGTCTCTCACCCACAAACCAACAAAGTAAAAAGAAACTAGATTTTAAATTAATTTATATTATACCTCAAAAGCAAAACTTCAGACTCATACCGAGAAGGGATCACTGCATCTGCCAGGTGATTGTATTCAGTTTCTTTTCCAAAACTGTGTAAATTGTATGTCTTTTTGTCCTTTTTCCTACCTCTCCAGTTCCTGCCCCTTGGTGCAGGATATCTCATAGGCCCACCAACCTGCTGACTTGTCTTTCATTTGACAACTGCTGTGAGGTTGCAAGATTCATATTTGATTAGTAAGCAGGCTGACAAATTTGTTCTAACCCCTGATCTGATGCTTTGCAGAGTAGCTTCTCCAGTCCTTATTTAGGGACATGTATGTTATTCTCTGATTGAGTATATTTAAGTTCTTTCCCTCATTTTAATTTTTTGGAGAGTGACAGGATAAAAAGTAGCCCCTTCTATCTGCATCACTGTGGGAATGCTACAGAACGCTCCCCAGCTGAACTCCAAGGTTCAGGGAATTATAAAGGCAGATGAGGGAGAAATTTTCTTCAGAGCTACACTGGTTAAGACACAGACATAACTTACCTTCCAAGGTAATGAAAAGCAAAAAAGTAATAATAATGGGTGACAGTAGGTCAGTTCCTACAAGATGTTAAGTGTCGTCAATGCTCTTGACCCTCACAGCAGCATTGTCTTGCCCTTCACTATTACTTAAATCTTTGTGTAATGAAACCAAAGTGCATGTTAGACAGTTGCCCTGGTTTGGGAATGTCCTGAGTCAATAAGTAAAGCAATGTAGGAAATGTTTCTGTGAATCAATAGCAACAGAACCTATGATATTAAATCCCAGTCCTTTCATTAAATAGATCTTATATTTGACCTAGTGGTTATTATGAAATAGTAAGAACTTCATCCCTGGTATGTTATGATTTCTTTTCTTTTCTCCTCTCCTCTTTTCTTTTTTTCCCTTCCCTTCCCTTCCCTTCCCTTCCCTTCCCTTCCCTTCCCTTTTCCTTTTTTCGAGCCAGAGGAGAAAAGGAATTGAAAGAGAAAAGGACTCAAAGGAATTGAAAGAAAAACACTCTGCATCAACTACACCAGTACCTGCTTCTGAGTAATTGGCAGCTCTAAAGGAGTTGATCTCAAATACCTATAATCAAAGGTCTAGCAGATAGGGAATAAGATGAAGTAACAATTGAAAACTACTTGGGGCTATCAAATTATAGGATTGACAGTCTGTTAAACATCATTCTGTATATAAAAGAGGAGGGGGGAAAAAACTATTAGAGGAACAGGTTTCAATCTGATCGACATGTGCAGGAAGTATTTGGCTGGCAGAACTAAAATGTCCTTGGAATTTTTTAAAAGCATGGGTGACAACTTCATAACTTCCAGAAAAATAAAAAACCCTTGCCAGTTGTATCCAACATGGTGAAAGTTATATTGGAGTTCATCTAACAGAGGGAGAGAAATTTATGTCTGAAATAAAATCTGACAACTGCTCAGGATTGTAAATTGGCTGTGCATGTTATGTGAAAACAGAATACAGCAGGAGCCCCAATACATCTGTCTGGTGCTTTCAAAAATGTATATTTTTACATGGCTTAAAATATCAGTGTCACATAATTTAAGTCAAAAAATATGAATAATAAGTTTAAAATCTTTGAGAAGTAGTTCCCTCCGGAAGAAAGGCTGTATGAGCTACAAAAGCATGACAATATAACAGTTATAAATATCAAAACAATTTTTTTGTTTAAAAAATGAGATGTCAATAGCAATGAACACACATTAAAAGTATAAAAATACATAAAACTGATTAATAAATCTAGTGGACACAGAAAGGAAATTTACAAATAAAGGAGCTAAAAGAAAGGTAAAAGAAGAATCCTTTTAGATCTGAAAGAAAAAAAAAAAAGATTATGAACTGAACAGTGATTTTAGGGAATAAGAAGGAAACCTTAAAGTAGACATTTATAATTTAACAGTGTGGAAACATTCAAGGAATGTCTCTTTCTTCCATTTGGGTTCCAGGCTGGACAAGGCACTGAGCAACCTGATCTAGTGGGAGGTGTCCTTGCCTATGGCAGGGGGGTTGCAACTAGATGATCTTTAAGGTCGCTTTCAACCCAAACTATTCTATGATTCTATGAAAAAAGAAGATCTACGTTCTTCTGATATGAAACTGCTGCTGTATCCCAGGGCTTTTGATGGTATGAAAGGCTGATGGTGGTGGGCCACCACTACAAAAATTAGATGTTTAAAATCATCTGATGTTTTATTGAGAGCCAGACAGGGATTTCTTTGGATTGTTAGCATCGATTTGCAGTAATTTTTGAAACAATACAGATTTTGCAAAGTAGAAATAGAAAGACAGTGTTGTGTTAACATTTTAGAACAGGTAAAACCTGTAATTATAAGAGTAGGTCGAGGCCTTTCAGTCTAATGTCAGTCCAGAGTTTTGAAATGGAATCACTGCCAGCGGATTTGTTTAATAGATAATGTATTGTAATTAGTGACAATTAACATGTATTTTTAGGAAGCAATGCTTGTAAAACTAACTTCTTAGCATTTTTATAAGATTATTAATTTGGTTGATAATTGCTTTGATGTAGTATACTTCAATTTTTGTAAAGTATTTGACCTGGTACTTCAAAGTATTTCAATTAACACACTACAGCAATACACACTGCAGTATGTGGTGCATGTTAAATGCATGAAAACTGGTTAAAAGATATTTCTGAAAATGTAATTATAAACAACAATCACCCCTGACTGTGTTTGTTGCTAGTAGGGTTCTGCAGGGATCAGTTCTTGGCTCTTTATCATTTAATACTATCAGTGACATGGAAGAAAACATAAAATCATTATGACAAAGTGCAGATGATATGACATTTGGGGCCATGTTAGATAATGACCTGGAGAGATCTCTGCTGCAGGAGGTTCCAATTGCTAGGACAATGGGCACAAGCAAATAGTACAATTTAAGTAAAGCTTAATGTGCAGGATTGTCAGGAGGAAATATTGAAAGAGAGGGAACATATTCACAACAGAGGCAGTGAATAATATGGGAGTTGTGATGACTGGTCAACTTGGCATAAACTCCAAGCTGGTCTTGCCCCCACTGATGGCTTTAAGCATACAAACAGAGCAGATTTAGAGTAGATATGAGGAAGAAGCTCTTCACCATGAGGGTGATGAGGCACTGGAATGGACTGCCAGATAGGTGGTGGAGGCCTCATCCCAGGAGGCATTAAGGCCAGGCTTGAGGAGGCTCTGAACAACCTAATCTAGTGCAGGATGTCCCTGCTCACAGCAGGGGGATTGGAACAGATGACCTTTGAAGGTGTCTTTCAACTCAATGCATTCTATGATTCTATGAATAGGAGACTAAACAGGTAATGTCAGCTGGAATGCTGTGCATGCCCTTAGTCCTGATTGCCCATAACTCAGACAGGTTGATACCAAGCTGTAGACAGGACGAGTGTAGAAGATAATTACATCAGAATTATGTGAGAAAAATGGCTTTAATAATAATAAAAAAAAGCAGCTCTCTTCTTTCCTTATCAGGATGGAGAACAAAGATGTTTCTGAATGATAGACAGTCGATGCTAGATGGGTCCTCAGGCTTTGAGCCATAAATAAAACAGCTGCTGGGGCCAAAGCAGTAGCCTTAACATTTACAAAACTAAACTGTGAATGAATTGCTTTGCCATAATGATCAATTTAGTAGGTCTGCTCCACACAAAACCCCTTTTTTTTTTTGGTCTTCTTCATATTGAGTGCTGTTGACGTTGCTGTTTAGAGCCATAGAGTCATTGTGAAGGTAGGTCTAGAGCTAAAGGTAGAATACTGAGGAACTGAAGGTTTAACAAGTCTTACTAATAAGCCCATTATTTCCATTTCCTAAGCAGGCTACTGTAGATCTTACTTTACCTGGGAGCTGGATAAAAACAGCCAGTTAATGTACTAAAGGTCAAAAATTTCAGAAGCACTCTACAAATGCATTACAACCAACTATTAATAATTCTCTCCTTTTTTTAAGGGGTCTGGTCATGTCCAGGGGAATGCCAGCTACATTTTTCTTAATGTATGAGCACAAGTTACACATAACAACCTAACAACACAATACTGCCTCTTTAATGCTAATCTATTCCTTGCAATCTACCAGATACATGTAGAATCATTGGTGTGTATCAAGAGAGCAAAATCAGATTCTGAAAATATCTGAAAGGATGCACTAGAGTGTACATAATAATGTATTTTAATCTGCCAGGCCTTAAAATTAATCATGAATTCCCACAGAGATTTTAATAATTTTGAGATGATGTTTTTTTTTTCATATAGTGATATTCTTGGACAGAGTTCTTGAAATGCTACATGAGAATGGGTGGGGGAGGGAAAAATGGGGGCCATTTTTCAATTACCATGCTTGCTAAGACACAGATAGCAGAGCTACTGTTTAATTGGTTGTTTTATTCTTTGTTTCTTCCACCTACTAGATAGTCAGTAAGGTACCTACAACACAAACTTTTATCACATCACAAAGTTGGCATACAGCATAAAGTTTATCTCTTTGGGCACATACTTAAGGGAATAATTCTCATCAGCAAATGCATGCACTGAAGGACTTGAAACTTCTTGAGGAAGTTTGCAAGCCCCAGTGTTTGAGTGATGAGGTTAATAGGGACACCACACTCTGGAGCTTTCCTACAAGTTGTGATTAGACATAGGCTCTAAAACACACCCTTAGGATCTCATAATAGGTTTTGTCTTGAACATTTTTTATCTGGAAATCAATACAATGTGTTTGTTCATGGCTTCTAGTCACCCAGGGCCATAATTCTGGTCCTAATACCTATGTCTGCTGCATTTAAATATAATTTACCAGAGTTATTTTGCAAGTCACAAGAGAAACATTGTGCCTCCCCCAAACCTGAGCTATTGTATTTTCAGTTAAATGCTCTTTGACATGTGGCCATGCATAAAGTGTGGCAAAAACCATCTCTATAGCAGAAGGTCTAAGATTTCAGAGCCAAAACAAAGGTAGTATTCCAAGCCATACCACTGAATTCACTAAATCAAAGTATTTTTAATATATGTGGAATTAAACCAAGATACAAACCATTATTGTGCACCCCTTTACTGTTCCTTGGGAGATACTCATCTCATAAGGTAACTATGAGATGAGTATGCAATGAGCAAAATGCATTTTACTTCTCCAAAAAAAGACCTCGTAGTTGTTTTAATTGAAGAGTATTTCTTATGTTCCACCATTTATATGAATTTTGCAGAGCTGTTTGCACTAATATGCATTAAAACAGATGATTACCATGGTAATCATAGAGTGATACAAGGCTCTTGCTCCATTTTAAATATCTAGCCCTGTTTTTATCTTTCTCTTACCCATGGACATACCTGGCTTCATGCTGTTTCCCAACTTATTTGTTCCTTCTTCCTAGTTGGTGCCAACAAACATTTCTGATGCTGAATATTTGACATGTTTCTGGGTCTTGTGTTTACAGCTTCTGGGCTATGTTTTTGTTTCCCTGTTTTAATGGCTGGGAGAAGCAAGTGGCAAATGGAATGGTGATGTTTATGATGAGAGGGTAGATGAAGGGGTCGAGGAAAGCTGGGAATAGCTGAAGTGTGTCTGACACAGCAGTTTCTCTTCTGTATCACTATTTTATTTTTATGAGGCTGCAGCAAATTGATAGCTTCTGATACCATAGTCAATAAAACGTTGTGTAAATTCCAGTGATGGGCTGGAAAAAGATTGAATTAAAAGGGAAGTATTGGGTCACATCCATATTTCAAGTAATTTCTGTGCTGCCTCACCCCAGTACCTGGGGGAAGCAGTTTCTTCCCAACTAACCACCCAATTAGTACCTGCTGAGCACCCGATGCTTGATTTTCCTCTAACTGCCCCTCTCTTTCAAAGTAAACCAATTTCCTAACAGTTTCCTTTGCATCCCTTAGAACATCCTTATTGTATTTTTTTTTCACAAAGCTTGTCCAAGTCACAAAAAGTGACTTTAGAAAGAAAATTTTTATGGAACCTTCTCAATCCTGGAATATGTTATTTGTAAAAGTGATGTGGCAATCTGCTAAGCCTTAATTATTGACACAGTTACATTCCTGTTTTAACTGGGAAGACATTTTCTATAGGTTTATAGGATAATTCAGGTTAAAAGGGACTTCTGTGGATCTGTAGTCTGACCTTCTCCAGTCAGGACAAGCTGTGGACTCAGACTGGGTGCCTGGAGATTTCTCTGGTCAGGTCTTGTGGAGCTTGGAGACTCTCCAAGTGTGGAGGCTGCACAGCCTCCCTAAGGCAGCTTGTATCACAGCTTCACTATGTTCCAAGGAAATATTTCTTCTTGTATCACCGTGTCTTATCTTCTACTTGTGCCCATTGTCTCTCAGTTTCCCACTATGTGTCATTATAAAGAGATCATCTCCATCTTCTAGATGAGTACAGGTTGCTGCTTGGTACCCTTGAAGTAGTCTCTTCAGGCTAAACAAACCCTGGTGCCACAAGGGTGCACTGGTGACCTCCACTGAATTTGCTCCTGTTTGATGATGTCTTTCTTGTTCTGTGGGGCCCAGTATCAGAGAAAAGGCATGCATAGGTAGTCGTTTTCACTACCATATAGACAAGATGACAAATTTCAAGGATGACAAGCACTTGGGTATCTGTTACACAGCTGGTCAGTAGCTGTCTTACTGCTTTGGGCCAGGAGGGGGAAGAATGGCTGAGATCTCTTTTCCCTCTTCTTGGCAGGGATTTGCTGCTCCTGTAGTCTACTCCATGAGCTCTGGTCATCTTACCAACAGATATCACCAGTTTCACTAATTGAAAGCAGCCATTGCTGATGTGCAAAGAGATCTCCACAGTCCTGCTTCAGCCGTGTCAGAGCAAGGATGTCCACACTATTGCTCTCCAGCATGAAAGTGATGCCTTTGATTAATCTCACAGGCAGTCCACCAGCGCAACGGAAGTGGTGCACCCAAAGGAGATCCCTGTGTACAGCCATACTGTCCTGAATGGACAAGAGAATGGTAAGCAAGTTGTGCCATGCAAGATGGCTGTGGGAGACTGGAGAAGAGCCCATGGCTGTTGTATTCAGAGTACAGATTTTGCATTAATTTTGAGTCCTATCAGCCTTCATCTTGTCCTACAAAAGCTTTCTTAAGCCTCATACTGTCATAAACAAACCCTATCCCCTCCTTGCATCAAGTTTGCCTGTAAAAAGCTTCAGATGCTCTCAAATACTCTGGAGTCATTCACCACCTCAAGCATAACCTCTGTCATCTCTAAGATCTCTAAAGTCTCTCACAATCTCTAGAGTCTCTCACAATCTCTAGTGACATGTTCAGAAGCATTTGCTTACAGGAGTCTTGCCAGAATAAGAAAGTTGCTGGAGCGCAAAGACACACTACTGCAGCCTTGAGGTGATGAGCTGACCAAAGATGATGATGTATTTTCTCCAAGTTGTATAGAATTGAGTTCACATAATTTATTTTTTAAAAAAAAAACAAACAAAAAAACCCAACAAAAAACCCCCTGAAACAAACAAATAAACAAAAACAAACAACCCCTGCCCAAACACCAAAAACCACAACCCCACATTGTCACCCTTAAGGATTTATTGGAGAATTTCAGAGGTGACTTTTTCTGCCACCTGTGTCCACACTGTAACCCTACTGCCTACTACCATGACCTGTCTTTTTGTACCTTTGTAAGAAAACAAACAATAGCAACAAAAATATTAGAGAGACTATCAAGGGGCTTTGTGGAATGACTCTGTGATTGCATTTATTTAGTTTGATATTTTTGGATTTGGAGAAAAATCTTGCATCCTTCAGCTGACTTATAATAAAGCCTTAATGTTCATAATTACATTGATTTGATAGACTACAGTGAGAGTGACATATATTTATAACTTTCTCCATAAGCGATGGTGCACTAAAATACTAGAAAACTAAATACAGTTTACATTTTATGTAGCACCTTTTGTGGAGGAGGACTCCAAAACAAACCCAAATGTAAAGAAACAGAAACCATATTACTCTGCTTACCATTGAAATGCATCCTGGAGCTAGAGGTAAGTATTCAGCGGTGCACAACAGAAGAGGAGTTTGTGACAGAATATAAAGAAAAAAATCTACACCTACCAGAAACTGTAAGGGGAATTGAGCTACGCAAACTAAAATTCCCTAGCTCAGCATCTGGAAAGGACAGCCTGCTCATGTGCTTTTCTTCCTGGAAAAATGTCTCATTTCTGGCTCTTCACACCCTGCCTTTTAGACCATCCTGGCTCATGGTGGGCCGTGGAACTTGGAAAAGATAATACAGGTGAAACAAATGGGATTCAGTAGGAATTAGTAAGGAAAACAGATGGGATTTACTGGACAATTGTTCAAATTTTTGAGAAGTGGGAAGCTAACCTATTGAACCAGGCAGCATTCACATCTCACACTTCTTCGAGTATGACATAGGGTGATGTAAATGCCCTGTGGAAAAGTGGCATCACCGTGTCAGTTTTTTTCCAGAAGAGCAGCATTAAGAAACCTATATATTACTATCTCACACTCATTAGGGTGCCACTGTTAACATACTCATGATCCTGTCCTCACACTTGCCACTCCATGCTGCCCTGCTGGGAGCACTGGGAGAGTGTCTGATGTGCCTGGAAGAGTCCTTGCAGACAGGAGGGCAACCTGGGGAATTCAGCAGCATCACAGCAGTGTTGGTTATGGCAAAGATTTAAATGGCAGCCAGAGTGGAAGGACTGCTGTACTCCCCACATGATGCAATGTGGTGTCTGGAGATGGACACTGTAACAAGACAAACTGTAACCACTGTATAATCATTCTTAAGAGCTAAGCAATTTTTTAAATAACAGTTATGAGTGGCATCTATGATTCTTTTACTAACTCATGTTTAGTAATTACAGTCTTTGAAATGAACGGGATATTTACTGAATTGCTAACATTTTGTCCTTTTAATTATACACCTCTTTAACCAAAGCAAGATTGAATTCAGCACATCCAAATGAAGCATGTAGCGTTGTGCAACTCACCAAAAACAGGCAGAGATTTATTAGTGAACTCAGATATCAAAAGGTGTCAGACCCTTTGCTTTTGCATCTGGTGTAGGTGCTGTGCTGCTGTCTCCAAGACAAAGTCAAGTACAAAAGACATCAGAATAAAAGCAGAGAGTGAGAGAAGAAATATTAAGAGAAATCTCCAAGGGATTTTCCTCCTGTCCTCAATTACACTTAACAAACAATACACAAACAGAGGTTGTGACAGACAAGTTTTTTGTGCTGACACTTTGAAATTTAGTGTATTATTTATTCCTTGTTTAAAAGTGAGTTGCCTAACTTCTGTATTACTGGGCTTTTTGCATTCCCACCTTCAGTGTCTCATTCATATAGTTTTGTATGTTGTCATGCAGAACTCCAGCTTTCTTTCTCTATTTCATTGCTCTTTTCTCAGACTTTTCCCCTTTTCTCAGAGGGAGATGTTAGGTCAGCAGCAGGCTATGTAAATCCAAGGTGGTATGTTGCTGAGAAAGCTGTAAACAGCAGCCATATCCATCTCTGCACTGAAAACCATGAATTAAAACAAGACAGTACACATCAAGAGGATATAATCTCAGCCAGCTAGGAAAGGGACATTCCCTTGGGGCTGGCCATCACTGCTGGCAGACCACTTGGCAGGAGCTGGAATTCTCAGTGCTGTTGGGTGCAGTGGTTTCCAGGAGGGGGACAGTGGTGGAACTGCTTTTGCACTTGATGGCTCCATAACATTTCACCCTACAGTGAGGGTGGTGAAGCAATGGAACAGGTTGCCCAGAGAGGTTGTGGATGCCTCCTCTCTGGAGGTGTTCAAGACCAGACTGGATAAGGCACTGGTCAGCCTGATCTAGCGGGAGGTGTTCCTGCCTATGGCAGGGGGGTAGGAACTCGATGATCTTTAAGGTCCCTTCCAACCCAAACTATTCTATGATTCCCCCCACCCAATGGGTAATTTTCAGCCTTTATATTGGAAATGCGGGGACCTGCAAATCACCTGGTGAGCTGCAAGGTCTCCACCAAGAGGTGAAGAGTCAGGATGTGCCCTGTGGTTCTGGTTATGTGTGTGTGTCTCCCAGCAGAGGGTCCCACAGGGAGTCCAGTTGTGTGCCATGAGTGAGCCAGGCTATCAGTCCACAGAAGAACATGAGCTCTCCCAAGCCCTGTGCAGCACAACATGTTTTCCTCTTTCAGCCTTGGTAAGTGTGTGAAGGGTCTTTCTTTGCATTTCTGCTCAGCACAGAGAGAATCTTGAGGAGCTGGAGCCTCCAAGTAGCACCCGAGACTTATCAGTGAAAAGCCCTTCATGACCAGAATGAGAGCATTTGCTGCTGACATGACACACAAGTAAACATATTTGTTTGGTACTTTAACAAATACATTCATATAAACACAATACTTGTTTGGATGGTGGTTTTTCCCTCCTGTCTGCCAGCAGTCAAATTTGGCCTGGCTTTCCCTAGAGAAAAGAAAATCCCCCATGTTCCTGTGGGGCAGGGAAGAACCACAGAAAAATTAGTTTGCTCCTCTCTCCCCTCAGCTCTTTCCCTGCAGTGAGTTAATAAGGGGAGCAGATGATGAGCATAGGATGGTTTCCAGGCTAATTGTCAGGAAAGCTAAGAGCTCAGCCCAAGCTCCACTACACCAGGACCTGCTGCCACCATTGTTACTGCTTCCAACCCAAAACAGTAGCCAGTTCTACTCATACCTTAACCTCAGTGATACCTTTCAATCCATTCATAGCAAAGGGACTGTGGCATTGGTGCCAGATGGGAATGTTCTAGGGCTCCAGGAGGGGATCAAGGTGATTTTGTAGCATGGCGCTGCTGTGTGCAGGAGTGCCAAGAGAAAAGTAACATTGGCTGTTTATGTGCTCCTTGCAGCTCACCACAGACACAGGCAAACACATTTCAGTGCACAGACAGAGACATGTGATGAAACTCAGGAAGATGCACATTATCTTCTGCTTGATGCCCTTGGCTGGCTGGGAGCTGAGGCTGTGGAGCATGAGGCAACCTCCTAGTGAAAGAGTGCCTGCAGCTGCCTATCCTTAACCTCTGCGTCAGATCCTAAGCCCTAAATAAATAAGCCTGTAGACTGACTGTTCTTTGGCCCTTCCAGCAATTTTCCAATCCAAGTGTGAGCATTTTCTGAGAGTGACTAAGCCTGCTCCAAGGACAATCAAGGTAGTCAGAATCTCAGGTGCATCCCTTCAATTCTCCAGGATTTTATTTTTCCCTGTGGCTAAAAAGATGATTAGGGGATCAGAATATCTCTCCTTATAAAATAGGCTGAGGGAATTGGGTCTTGTCAGCCTGGAACTAAAAGAAGACTGGCAGGGGAGGTATCTTATCAATGCTTATAAATAATGAAAGGAGTATCAGGAGGATGGTGTCTTTTTTCAGTGCTGCCCAGTGACAGGACAAGAAGTATTGGGCACAAACTTGAACACTGGAAGTTCCATGAGGAGGAGCTTCTTTACTTTGAGTGTGGCAGAGCATTGGAACAGGCTGCCCTGGGAGGTAGTGGTGTCTCTGTCTCTAGAGACATTACAAACCCACCTGGATCTACTGGTGTGCAACCTGCTGTAGGGTGAAACTTCTCTGGCAGAGGGTTGGACAACATGATTTCCAGAGGTCCACCCAACCTCTGTCATTCTGCTATTTTACTCTTACATCCTTATGCTGAGAGAAAGGGATCTGCATTTTTTCTTGTAACTATTTGTAGTATCTGTGACAACTTTGATAGATTTCACCAGCATTAAGAACCTACAGAATTTCAGAATTTTAAAATTTATCATTGGATTTTTAAAAAGCATAACACATGGACAGTTCAGTTAGTGCAATATTATTACAGAATTGTGTTCTTCATTCAAATCAAAATGAAATGAATGTTAATAATTACTCTCTGCAACTTTCCTAGTCTGGCTCCCTTTAACTCATGGAAGGGCAAAATAACACATTTCAAAACCATTTCCTGAAAATATCTGCTTTAAAGTGTTAATTTCAGGTCAGAAACTCATATTTGTGTCTAAGTTATTTATGTCCTAGTTAAATCAGTACTAATAATACATTTATTTTTCAAAGTATTGAAAGTCATCTGCAATTGTTATGAGGGAATACTGAGTATCTATAGTAGGTGAATTTTATAAAAATTATTTTAAGAGAGAAAAAACACTTAGTGTTTTATTCTTACATATACTGTCCTGCTGATGGCCATCCAATCTGTCCAGCTAGCTTTTATCTGACCATCAATGCCATGATCATTTTGGTGCATTCATAAAATAGTTACTGACTCTTAAAGCTGCTGGATGTCAGTAATGAGTTTTCATCACTTCTGGTTTGAAGGATTACATATGACCTTACTGAGGTCCAGGACTGAAATTTGAGGATTTTAATGCAACAAGACATTTTCTACACTAACCCTGACCCTGCAAACCTCTAAGGATATGTTCAGCTGTAAATCCACAAGTGTCACAGTCTTTAATGGGACCGTTTGGGTTCCTAAAAGTCAGTCGTATATACATGCAGAATTGGAATCACAATAACGGAAAACAGATGCAATGATTAATTACCCAATTGAAAGTTGTTCACAAAGAGTGTGTCTGACAACTCTATAAATCCATTGAAATCTGTGTTAACAATAAATGATCGAAGCCTAATGCTAAATGTATAGCCTAATTGGTAGGATAGGAAGTGATGAATTCAATAGGTATTAATGAAGACCACATTTAAACACTGGGAAAATCTTTCTGGAAAGAAGAGCAGTGAAGTGTACTCACAAATTGCTGAGGGAAATTACGGAGTTACCAGCACCAGGGAATTGTAAAGAAGAGATCAGGCAAAATTTCTAAATTTTTTTCCGGTTTCACTCCTCTGTCTTGTGGCAGAAGAGCAGATCAGGTGATTTTGGAGGGTCTTCAACATGGCATGCTGCTAAGTTATGAGTATGGCATCTTTGCTGCCAGAGCATGCTTTTACATTAATTCATCTTGGATTGTGTTAGGGGCAGTCCCCAGTTTGTCAAGGACAGATGTGAAGCAGGCAGGGGATACAGCTCCAATCCTGTAGATCTGGTCTGAAAGCACAATATAATGTGAATACAAACAAGGTCGGATCCTGTACACAATTAGAGCAGTATGTAAGCACTTGATCTAGATTATGTCAAATTTGTGAACAATCTGAGGCTTGTGCTGGCTCAGTGCTTTTAATCATGGTGAGTCCAATGCAATTCCACATACTTTGGAACCAGATGTGAATCTACATCTTCAGGATAAGCAGACAGAACAAAACTCAGTCTTATCTGCCAATGCCATATCTAACACTCTCTCTACATAAATTCTCAAAATTTACACCTTCCAAAACAATCTACAATGTCTTACTTGATCTGAAAGGTCCCTTCCAACCCAGATGACTATGAGTATGACATGCCCTTGACTGTGGTGGGATGTTGAAAGCTCCCTGGCCCGTGTGAGCAGCTCCGCTGCCCAGCAGCTACATCTGAGCAGGCACTTCCTCACTCTCTCCATTAATGTACTTCAAGCTTGGGAAGAGATAGGCTGAGAGAGTTGTCTAGATGACAAAAGCCTCCAGGGAGACCTCATAGTGGCCTACTAGTACTTGAAGAGGGACCACAAGAAAGCTGGGGAAGGACTGTTTGTCAGAGCATGTAGTGATAGGATGAGGGGCAATGGTTTTAAACTAGAGCAGGACAGGTTTAGATCAGATGTTAGGAAGAAATTCTGCACTGTGAGGGTGATAAGGCACTGGAACAGGTTGTCCAGAGAGGTGGAGGCCCCGTCCCTGTAGGTATTCAAGGCCAGGCATGATGAGGCTTTGAGCAACCTGATCTAGTGCAGGATGTCCCTGCTCACTGTAGGGGGGTTGGACTACATGGCCTTTGAATATCCCTCAATGCATTCTATGATTAAATTATATGGTTCAAAGACAATTTTATAAACATCAATAAACTCACTTATTTCCCCCGCCTCAGGTACCTATAAAAATGGGCACCAATTCCACAAATGATCTGCTGAGAGCTTTGCCTTGCCTCACCTGAAAGTCATAGAATCATAGAATAGTTTGGGTTGGAAGGAACCTTAAAGATCATCAAATTCCAAC
>VZTY01012534.1:325789-337656 GCA_013400935.1 Turnix velox | reverse complement strand
GTGGCCCTCCTCTGGACCCTCTCCAATTGCTCAATGTCCTTCCTGTGTTGAGGGCTCCAGAACTGGACAGGTGGGGTCTGACCAGTGCTGAGTATAGGGGCAAAATCACCTCTCTGGACCTGCTGGTCACACTCCTCTTGATGCAACCCAAGATTTGGTTGGCCTTCTTGGCTGCGAGTGCACACTGGAGTCCCCCACTATGAGTCCTCAAACCTTGTGCTGCCCCTCTCTTGGCTTTCAGGCTGTCTGGGCTGCAATTCAGTCATAGCTCTGTGTTGATACGACATCTAACACAGCGGATTCAGGACATATATAGCCTATAAGACTCACAGCACTGATAAGAATTAAGGGCAATGTCTGAGGAAAGCAGCAGTGTATACATTTGCAATGCAATGCTTTCAACACTACCATCATTGTAGGGTTTAATATGCTGTATAAATGCATTTTAAGAGCAACTTTTAGTGAGAACAAAAGTTGTTCAGTGACACGAGTTGCAGATTTCTGGAAACTAGAAAAAGCAGATAATAAACAACTTCTGCTACTACCTGCTTTTACAATGCTCTTATTCTCATACCATAGAAATTCTGATGTCATGGAAGAACTGAGGGCTTCATCAGGTGGGTTTGTATGGTGTTTCTGGCTGTTTTTTGCATGCACTTCCCTCTCCATGATTTGTTGATATAGTATTTTGGATATCCATGTCTGCCCAGAGATTTCACAGGCAAATTACCCCATGAACCAGAAGAGTGCATAAACAGTAATGTGAGCTCTGAAGTTTTTGCTTCCTAAGTTTATGGAAGCTCTTCAAGCCATTAATAATTTCATACGGAAAAGAGCACAAAGCATTTCTTCCCCTCTCGTCGGAGATGTGCCAGATTGCTGTTTATCTGTGATCTTCCCAGCAATCTATGAAATTTGAAGCCTGGAGTGATGCATATTTAGGTCTTGGAATCAGAAATTTCAGTTTAATGCCACTTTCTCATCAAGTGTAGAGTATGGTGTACATCTCCAGATGGCCTATACAAATGCTCTGCCGTACTTCACTCACTTTTTGAATGTCAAGCATCTCTGGGATTCAGTACATCACCAATTAGCATCTTATATCCATTTGACACAAATGATTCCTCATTATTTCATACATTTCTTCTTTAATAATATTTGCACACTGAATTACTCTCCTGGTAAGAGAATGGGAGACAACTGCTTGATCAGGGACTGTTTGCAAAACATTTTTCTCCAGTGCTGTCCCAGATTGTTCACTGGTTTAAGGTGGTGGCTGGTGAAGGACAATCACTTTTAAGTATTACACGGCACTGAAAAAACACTCAGCACTGGCATTAGGAGTTTTAAAATTATAATATTAAAAAAGAACATACCCTTCTTTTACTCTGTCTCTCATGATAAGGATGGCTGAATGTGTGTGTCCTATGCTCACAACAGAAGAGACAGACCAGCAGCTGTAGCAGGAAACAGCAGCATCTTCTGAAGAGCTGGGGACAGTTCAGTGCCTCCCACCAGTGATGTTTACAGAACTGAAGGGAAAATTACAATGATCTGGCTCCATTGGTGGTGTTGCCATTCCAAAATAATCTCCCTGGATCAGATGCTCCCACTCCAGTGTGGCTCTGGGAGTATGTGGCCACGGTGCCACTTATACTGTCTGCAAAGCCACAGGATATGATCTCACTCAGGAAAGAAATGCATCTGTTAGAGTTTTATATCTGTTTTCCTCTCTCTCTCACCCTCAGCCTGTGCAGCTCAGGTAACCTCTGGGTGCTGGTGGCAGCCCACAGCCCCACTTTCTGTGCTGTTGGTGACCATCAGCTGCAGCCATGAAAATCAGCAGAGACACAGCCATGCTCCTTCTGCTAAGAGAAAGGTTGATACTCTTCCCACCTATACAAAGCACAAATGTGCCCATGCATTGTGCCATGGACAGGGAGCAAAAGATGCTGGAGAGAAGTATAAAGGGGACTGGAGAGCTGGTGGTGGTAGGGTGAGGCAACGAAACCAGGGCTTCATCAGCTTTTCCACTTATTTAGGGTTTATTTTGAAGCAAACAAGTCATAGGAGGGCAGGCAAGGAAAACAAAACATTTAGATGTGACCTCCAATCTGGCTTCTCAGGTGAAAACGCAAAATGTATGCAAGCCATTTTTTAAAATGCATATTATGTTTCTGATAGACCAGAACTGCTGGAGCAGATCAGATCTCTCAGTTAAATATGCATTCATACATTTTTAAAAAATGTATAATATTGACTATATCAGATGTAATGGCTCCTGTAGAGTCATTACAGTGCACAGTGCAGGCTCTTTATTTGATATTGCATCAATTTGTAGGGTGGACTGTCATGGTGCTAATACAGATGTATGTTAATAACAGTATGGAAGCAGAGAAGATGCTGCTTATCAGCAGCTAGCTTTTAATTCTGGTATTTTTAGCCTTTTAAAAATATATTCAAGCTTAAAATCCTCCCTCCACTTCTGCCCAGTGAGCGAGGTCTGAAGCATGACCCTGGGTGAGTGTTTGCAATCTGGGGAAGGCAATTGCTGGACCTACAACAGGGAGCTGCAATGCGGGGTGAAAGGGAGGGAATTTGGCCTGAAAAGATCAGATGGTTCGTGTCTTCATTGGCAAATGAAACCGCCTTAGGGCTGCAAGACAGGATGTGTGAGAAGATCAGAAAACGGCTTGATTTGTATTTGCTTTGACAGGAGATAAAAATGTCTAATGTAATTGCAGTTAAAATATGAAAGGAAAAATATATTTACTAAGCTTGGATACCATATTGTTTGTCTGGGCGTGTGAACAATTTGTACAATCAATTTATAAATGCTTAAAAAAATGGTTTTCCATAGAAAAAAACCAAACAGAGCCACAGAGAAATAAACAGCATCTCTACAATAACCCCGTAACTTCACACCGATGTAACCCACCAGCTCACAGAAGAAGCCTCACATGTAAAGGAAACCAGAGAAACTATAATGATTTTCAGATACAGTTGACAAGAGACCATTTAGTAAACTTTTATTTTTTTTAACTAACAGTATGCAGGGATGTTGTATTCTAGGCTGCTACTAATAATCTCATCAGAATGCAAAAGCAGTGACTGTGTTATAAAACCAATGATCTGTTATATTCTGCAAGAATTTACAAAAGCCTAATGTCATTTACTACACCACGAGAACCATACTTGGATTAAAAAAACAAAAAAAAAAACCAACAAAACCCAAGAATTCTGAAAACCCAATTACAGCTGATGAAAAAGAAACTGTTTGCTAATGCCCAGTTTTAATGGTGTGATGAAAGTTAGGGTTAAAAACCAACAAATAAATAACCTGAGCTGAGGAAAGGGAATGATGTTTATGTGTGGGGAAGTGTCACACAACAAGTCGATCTGAACTATACTTGTACCACAGCTTTGCTGTGGCTGATCAGTGACAACTGGGTTTCTGTCCTGGGCTCAGCCTCTGGGGAAATTTGCCCAAGAATTTGGTTTATTGTTTCTTTTTTCCCCCTAACACTCCTGACAGAAGAATGAGCACACCATTCCTAGAAATAGGTTTTCAAATGATTGCAAAGGAAGGACTTTTTTTTTTTTTGGTTTAATTTTATACAGAATAAATGAAGCAAAGCTTAGACAGACCCAAGACCTTGCCATGCGCTGAACACATCATCATCATAATAATGGTTATTCCCTTTCACCAGCAATAAGATGTGTTTTGCAAACATAAACTAATTAAGCCCCACAACCTTGGAAATGAGTCTGTAATTTCCTCTAGAAGGGGAAACTTAAGCGAAGGCCAGATTGTGACACACTTACTAACTACAAGCGCTCCACAAGTAGCTCCATTGACTTCCGTGAGACCCTTTTTGGTGTAATGTGTAGTTCAATGAGAGGTATCACAGCCTGATGTTAAATGACTCGCCCGGAGGCGCAAAGTGAGTCAGAGCGGGGCCGGCACCAGGCTCCAGGACCCAATTCCATCACTCCCAGGGATGCAAATTGCACCGAAGCTGATGGAAGCTGCGTGCGTGCACTTGAAGGGACCCAAGTGCCCCCCGCTGCTCCTACCTGCCAGCATTGCTCTCAATCCCTCCTCCGTCCAGGCTGGGAAAAAAACCCAAACAAACAAACTACAAAATGCTGCTTTAAAATGACCTGTGACAAAGTCTGCAAAAATTACAGGGTCTGTTTGCCCTGGTGCCTATTTGTGTTACAGGTTAGGATCGGTCAGCCCTTAAAAGATCCCCAGTCCTTGTTTTTGGCAAAGGGGAAACACAATAGGTATTTGCTTGAATAGAGACTGAGGTGTCCCTGCCTATGGCAGGGGGGTTGGAACTCGATGATCTTTAAGGTCACTTCCAACCCGAACTACTCTATGATTCTGTGAGAGGTAGCCAGGCTGCTGATGCAGGAGGTGCTCAGCTTTATCTGCTTCCATGGCTTGCAGGTGGTGGGTGATGGGGTGACACCCTAGCAAGGCATCCCTCCCTCCCTTCCCCCCACCGGGTAGGATGGGGTGAATTCAGCACTATTCAGGCGCTGATGCTGCAAATAGTGTGAGGATGGGACAAAGAGCATCCATAAAAGGGAAAGTGCGCTCCCCATGATGAAGAGTGGAGCTGAGACACGTCCTGTAGTTACAAGACAAAGGAAAATTTGAATTGAATGGGATATCTGCGCTTGAATCATGTTTTGAATTGTATGCTTCAAAAATAGGAAAGACAGCCCTGTGTTGAGGAGTAAGGGCTAAATATTGCAGCAAGAAGTTGCCCCCTGGGAGCAGTAAACACTGACTGCCACAGGTCTCCTCTTAGAAATAGCTCCCAAGTAAGATATTGAAGGCTGCTACAGTGCAGTTAGGCAGGTAGGTCAAGCAAAGGAAGCCAGTCCCAGCATTTCTGAGCTTCTGTGCTTGACATTGTAACTTCAGTGAGTGTTCTTTTAGCTATAGTATTCCATGCAATGATACACAGAGCTTGATATTACAGGAGGTGCAGGTCTGGAGAGCACATAGTCTATGGCATAAATATGGCACAAAGCTTTTACACTTTCAGACATGCATGTTCTGGCTGTGCTGAGGTGCTGCATAGCTACTGCCAGCAGAGGCAGTGCATCTTCTGAGCTCCTCATGGCTTTTGCTTGACTTCAGAGAATCTAAAGGACCAGCCAAGAGAGGACTACTTGCTTGCTATCCGAGGCTTTCTGTGCAACTGGTTTTCCAGCATCACATGTAAGGGGATGTATTTAGTGGTGATTAGATCCTTTTGATGGCAGTAAAAAGAAAAGAGATTTGGACATCTAGCAAATGGACTAACAAAACTAAGAAAAAAAGACTCCTGCCTTTAAAACCTATATAGAGAGAACTCCACATACATTATTTCAGAAGATCTTAATATAGCCTATAGTTTGGGGTCCATTTTGAGGTTTTTAAACAAATGAAAAATGTGGATTTTTCTTTTATGCAACGATGTGCGTGTTTCCAGCTTTGCTTGCATTTCTTTCTATGTTGGAGGTCCAGATGACAAGAAATGAAGAGATTAGGTTGCCAGCAGCTCTGGAAGGCTGCATTTTCCCCAAGCCTTTTGAGACATCCTTGTCCTAATGTCCTTTTCTCCCTCCTCTGCTGTTGCTTTTTTCATTTGCTGACAAGCCCAACATTAAACATTTGCTGGAGTTTTCATATTGATAGTACGTTATATTGCCATTACTGAACAGTTTGGGGCTTTGTGGCTAGCTACCATGACAATAGATGCACAGCCTGGAACCAGTTTTAGTTAATTAGAGTCAATCAATCCAAACTTTGCTAACTTACTCATGTGAAACAATAGTATAATGAACCAAAGTCTGTGAGATGATTGGGAAACACAAATTATTGCACCCTGATAAATTAAATGTGACTATTGCAAAACCTTCCTCCTAAATGAATACTCAGAGAGTGAATCTATGGGTGAATAAGCATAATTTAGAATACAGAAAAAAAAATTAAAGGAGCTGTTATAACCCCACTTCAGTGTTTTCATTTTTCTTGAAAAGAAATAAAAAGCCAGATTGCCGCATATGCAAGACCAAAGGGGTGTAACATTTTTAAGATTAAAATTTTTACACCAAGTAATCTTGGTGTAAGACTCAATAAAATCAATGTCTTATCATTGGCAAGCTAAATTTCACAATACATGTAGTGTCTGAAGAAGAAGGATAATTCTGCTTTGTGCGTCCTTCAGAACTGCTTATTGTTCAAAGCTATTTGCTAAATGTTTACCTGACCTTGACAAGGGGAAGCCCCAAACCCCATCAAGTCTAGATGCTGCTGTCAGCCAGCCTTTTCTCACAGGCAAAAAAAAACCATTTTAGGGTTGGAAATATTTCTTTAATGCTTGCTGTTCAACTTATGTATCAAATGAAAATTCCTCTTTCTCATCTGTTTCCTCATGATTTTCTAGAAGTGGTTTTTTAGAATAATAGAATATAGTAGCTAAAAGCAGGATTATCTCAGCTGGGAGAGCATCAGACTCCTAATCTGAGAGTTAAGTGCTCAAGTCCCTGTTCAGATACAAGGCTTGTCAGAGTTGGGTTGATGACTTGAACTGATGATCTGAAAGGTCCCTACCACCCTAGATGATTATGACTACAGTGGTGTTTTTGTATTAAAGTAATATTTTGAGCTAGTCTCTAATAAGCCACTGTAATGGTTTATGGCTTTCACAGGGTCTCAGTTTAGTCCAGTGTGCTTCTTAAAATCTTTAATTTGCATTATGTCCTTCACATGTGCTACAACATACAAAAAGAGACATATGACAAAAGGCTGAAGCCTTGTTCTAAAGAGATTAGCTAATAGGTAAGCAGTAGATGAAATACAGGGCACACATGGACTAGCAGACCCACAAATTATCTGTAGATTTAAGGCACATGGGCCTTAAGGCGTGGGTTTACGTGAAAAAGCAGGGAAATAACACACAATGGCTTCACAAACCAGCCTCAGATGGACTTACTGCCCAATGTGTTTTCTGTAAATGTTTCAAAATGTCTGTTCAATTAAACACCACTTTCCAAAAGAAGCAAACTTTTTCTGCACATTCATGTAGGGACACAGATCTGGGGAGAAAGAGGCTGTAAGTGGGACAAGGCAGAAGTTTATTTACTCTAGATAAAAACGTAATAGGCTCTTGAAGCTTTTAGGATGTGAAAAAGTTTGTGCTCTGGACTGTCGTTCCTTCCTAGATGTTCCCTGAACGACCAGTCCTGAGATTTATGAACATTTGTATTGCATTTGTGTTAGGTAAGAAAAGCTGGGATATTTTCTCCCCCTTTACAGATATAACCATATTCTCCTGCCTCATATATTTATATGTTATTTTCCACAAAAGATCCTAAAGCTGTACATTGTTTTAACCGATTAAGGATATATGAGCAGATGTTACAAAGGAATAAAGTTAATGGATACTTTCCTTCTTACCTATTTCAATGTTACATAGATCCATCCTGCTTTTCATTCAGAGGCTGAATTTGGGTTTGAAACACTTCTCCCTGTGAAAGAAGAAAAAAAATCTTGGTTGGTTACAGTATCCAGACTGCTCTTCTCCCAGCAGCTCTAGATACATTTTGGAAAAAAATAAGAAAAAGGAAGAACTGAATAATTTAAGACATTGCATATTACGGGTTTGGCTAAAAGAAGAACCTGAGATATCATTTTTACATATCACAGTTGGATTCCAAAAGCTAAGGCTGTCAGCTGTTAATAACAAATTCAACCAAACCCAGCTGACTGACATTTCTCAGGTAGTTCAAAAGATCTAACAGGGTATCTTTCTCTACAAGTCAATTAAGGGGTCAATAAAACTAATAAAATAAAAAGGTCTTTGTTAAGAGGTCAAATTTATTAGCACCTGAAAATAATCTATGGTATTAGGGTTTTCAAAAATTATTCCATAAGAATTTTTCTACAGTAATTTCCTTTATTTTTTCCATATTCTGAATTTTCCTTCCCAAATTCGATTTCAAACACATCTGAAATATGGTTAAATACATGAATTAGAGAATATACTCATCTATCACGTTCAGTAAATGCATACTGGTTACAGGTAGCCAGCATTTTTCATCTCTGTTCTACCATGACTATGCATTAGTGAGACATGGGAAGCATATTTCTGTTGCAGATATTGGTAGAGAATTTTAATAAGAAACAAAGGACTAAAGCACATGGAAGTCACAGAAAATAAAATACAGTGTTATCCCATAGAATATATCTGAGAAAGTGGATCTCAGAACCAGAGTCACTTCCATAATAAGAGCCTAAATAAGGTCTTTTTACTTCTGTAAGCCAAGCTTTGAATTTTATATGCAATGTGAATGTAGACAATGCTGTTTTGTACATACATTTAAAGAACAGTCACTTCTTTAAATGTCTCTTGGATGGGAACTCATCTGAATCCAGTTACCTTCACCGATACGCCTCTGACTGAATAAGCCGCAACATGACCTTGCAAATTTAATTCTTCAGTAGAATAATGATGAGAAATTAAATCATCCATTTTGCTCTGACTTTTCTATATTCTTCACCCTAAAATGACTGCTTGGCATTCAGCTCCCCTTTTCTCCCCCCCACATAACACTTTCTATTTTGTTTCAAAACACAGGAATTGTGATATTGTGAAAATGATCGCAGTATTTCCATATGGGGACTACCCCAAGTGCCTGTTGGTATCCCAACACTGATGTGATCTTTATATATGCCTTTTTCCTTACCCATCATTGACCTGACCATGTCCTTTTGCACTTGCTTAATACCTGTGAAGTCTTTGCTGATAGCATGCTGTTCACAAAATAGGTTTCTCAACCTTAAATATACGATAGAAATACCCTTTGTTTACTTTACACTTGTCGTACCAGTGAACACGGCTCATATTTGCATCTTAATTTCTATGCAGATGCAAAGTTTAGTCAGCCTCTAGGAATGGGACCGATGATTATGCACAATTATACACTGTTAATGACCATAGCCAGGAAATGGGTGAAACTGGTTTATTCTCTATAAATCTCAAGGGTTCTTCTCCTGCCTTCTTGTCTTCTCTGCCAACAATGTCAGGGTAATGCTGTTAAGATCCAAATGCCTGTATCAGGGAATCAAACTGCTACCTAAGTAATTCTTCCATCTTCTGACAATTATGTCCTTCCTTAAATAATTATCTCTTAATACAATACAGGGATCTCACTAAAGTTCATTGAGGTATCTGATCCAGATTCAGTTAAATTAATACCCATCATATGAAAATGTCTATGATCTTGGTAAATTCAACTAAAAAGTTACTTTTCTGAAAATTCTGTCATGATCTTCTCAGAAATCCTTGGAAAATTCAGACAAACATTTCTGTATTTGAAAATCTGTCCTTGGGAGGAAGCTGTGTCCATTTTACTCTGGTGTTTACCTAATATGAACTGGAAATTTTAACTCAGAATAACGGTCTTGCACTGATAAAGTGATATAAAGGAAGAAAGGCTTAGCATTTTCAAAGCTCTTGCTTATCTTTTCAATCTTTGATGGCAGTTTACTACCATGAATATGGTAGTTTGTGTAAATAATATTTGTAGCAAGAACAGGCAGGAGACTGGAGGATGGAGCCATAGCTCCTCTGACAGGTCATCATAACCTCATAAACCACTTCTTGGGAACCTATCTACACACATTGCTGCTTCTGATTCCCACTCTGTTGTCCTGTGGTTCTTGCACCACTGCAACAACTACTGGTCTTCCTGGGTTTTGTTTCAACCAAATCCTGGGTTGCACCAAGAGGAGTGTGACCAGCAGGTCCAGAGAGGTGATTTTGCCCCTATACTCGGCACTGATGAGACCCCACCTGGAGTATTGTGTCTAGTTCTGGAGCCCTCAACACAGGAAGGACATTGAGCTGTTGGAGTGGGTCCAGAGGAGGGCCATGAAGATGGTCAAAGGGCTGGAGCAACTGCCCTATGAAGACAGGCTGAAGGAGTTGGGGTTGTTCAGCCTGGAGAAGAGAAGGCTCAGAGGGGACCTCATAGTAACTTATCAGTACCTGAGGGGGTCCTACAGAAAGGCAGGGGAAGGACTTTTTAATATGATATCGGATGGGAGGACCAGAAACAATGGATGTAAATTGGAGGGGGGTAGATTTAGACTTGACATAAGAAAGAAATTCTTTAGAGTGAGGGTGGTGNACTCGATGATCTTTGAGGTCCATTCCAACTTAAACTATTCTATGATTCTATGATTTTTACTGTGCAGCTTTATAATGTTCACTTCACCCTCACAAATGCTGAGGCAGTGCCCAGTTGCTCAGTGTATAAAGTGTGGTTGGTGGCCTCACCTCCCTTCAAAGGAGGGAATGTGAGTGTGTGACCACAGGCTCTACTGGGAAACACTGAAGGTTGAATGTACTTTCTAACCATGACAGGGCATTTGGGAAAGCCAATGAGGTGATAGAAAACAGTCACACTTTCCCAATGCTGCTTTCCTGATACTTCCAACTATCCACTGCCAAAGCCCCCAGATCGGCTAGCTGTTAACTTCCATTCTTAAAAAGCCTCATTTGTCTACCTCATTAATTTTTCCCTTTCAGAGAAATCATTATTAGTTATCTTCTTTTGAGAACTATTGTACATATTTAGTCAAAATAAATTCAGTAAGAGATTTTAGTGTACGGTAACTGTTCCTAAGAAAGAATGACATATGCAATAAAACCCAGAACATTTGAGGTACTTCTTTAAATATGTCACCATAAAAATATTTTAACATAGTTCATATTTCACTTATCTTCTATTTTCAGAAGTTAGGGAGCCTTTTATACAGAATGACTCCACAAAATACTAAGAACATTTACAAAAGAGCTGAACCGAAACACAGTAGAGGAGCATTCATAGATGTAAAAGGACAAATTAATAGTTTGATGCTTTAAAACTTGGATTAGTTTTTTAAAAGTTATATCAAAAGTTATTATATTAAATGGGAAAGAAAATAAAAGTCATTAATTGATGAAGTTTCAGTATTACTTACTAGAAGTTACAGCACACATGTAGATGAAATTAATTGCTAAAATTGTTAATATTTATATAATAGATCATAATATTTATATAATGGATCATATATAAGATCATAATAATTATTTCATTCAAGGTAATAGCATGCATTTGGAAATGGAAACATGCAGGATCATAGTCATGACCAGCTAACTATTCACAGCAAAAGGAGTTAACTTCAACATCTATTCAAACAGCTAGTGACTCTTATTTATTCTTTTTGCTAAACAGATTAATTTCTCAGATTGATTGGCTCTCTGTGGCACAGAAAACTTTTTTGTCCCCTCCATCATAGACTCATTCTGTTTTCTGCTGTGCAGCGCAAATAAGTGGAAAGTTTAATTCAAAAAGGAAGTGTGAGAGAAAAATCACGGGGAATTTCTATACAGGTTCAGAAGATGTAAAATTATATTTTCCTCTGTAGCACTGTCTCCTAAGTTCAGCTTTCATACCTGAACATGAGTCATTAGGAAAAGCACAGACTGTTCCTACAGCAAATTGTGCAGTGTTTTAAATACAATATCTCTATGTAGCTCTGTTGCTGTATTGCTCTCCAATTTCACTCAGCACATGTTAGATGGGGCTAAATGCCTTCTTCTTAAACCTGCAGGCTTTAGCTTTAGTGTGTATATACTCTTTTATGCTGCTTCTATTGTACAGTATGTTATTACTTACATTCATGGTCAAAATTTGATGAATAGACGTAGACCACAGTAGCTACATTCCCTTAATCTGTTTCAGTATATTTTTAGGGTTAGAAACAATAGTTGTAACAACTTCCATAATAACAGCATCTCAGAAGTGTTAATTTG
>VZTY01012534.1:235789-320789 GCA_013400935.1 Turnix velox | reverse complement strand
ATAAGATTATTTTACTGACTTAATGGTTTGATTTCCTAAGGTTCTTCTGAAGTTTCCACTCAGTAAAGAACCTAGTACTGGAAATACTTCTGGTTTCTGAAGATGCTCTGTAATTGAGTGCAGCTCAATAATTCGGTTGTGCATTTTTCAAAAAGATACAATTACAGCAATTACCGCCAGAACAATCTTCTCTGAAGTATCAATACCTTTTATTTGGGTCTGATGTACTGTCTTTGAGTAATAAAATGAAGATAATATTAGTATATATTGCAAATTTTGCTGAATGTAATTTTTAATAATTAATGTGTACAAGTGGGAAAACTAATCATCAAATGATACTTCATTAATGACACAGACCTGATTTTAAAGTAGACTTAATAAAACACATAAGATTAGATTGAATTGTCTTAAATGTAAATTTTCTGTGCTGGCTCATTGACGAAATGATACTGTCTGAGGTCAAGGTTTATCATGCATCTGGGTTCCCATTAACTGAAATGGAGAGCTATGGATGTATTTTATTACTCCTAATATAAGAAAAAACAAACTGTATCTTTAATTTCTGATCTCATTTCCATGAATGATTTAAACCAAAGCATTGCATTTATGTAAAACTAATTCCCAAATTGGGCTGTATACTTCACTGGGACAGCAGTTTGATTCTCAGCAGAGCTGCTACTGAGGAAGTACTTCATTTTATTCTACTGGCCATTTTGGTCACATGTTTATGAAGCACTGGTTCATAGGAAAATTTCCACTCCTTGCCTTAAAAAAGTTCAGCTCGTTAGGAAGGAAGATGCATTTCACGATGTATTACGTAAAATAAGTTTATGATGCTCATACATTTTATTAGTGTTTCAGTGAGAATTTTTTTCATAATTTAATTTTAGAAACTGAAAACATTTATTTTAAATATATAATGACATAAAATAAGGTCACTTATCCTCAGTTAGCTCCATTAGTCTGACACTACCATATTCTAGCACCTCTTGAATCATTAGAAATAAAGACTAAAAATGCAAGGCAAACTTAATGCTTGATTTTCACACAGACATAAATTAGTTGTAACTGTGAGGAAACTAATGGATTTAAAACACAGAAAACTATCCAAATCAGTCCCTGAGTCCTTAATAACCCTTACTAGCTAGCTGTTCTATCTAATATATTGTAGGAACCGTGAGATATAATGTGGATATATGTCTGAGCAAGACTGCAAAACTTTACAAAGAGGTGAGTAACTTGGTTCCTTCACTGATCAAACCTATAATATAATAATTCTCTTTCCTGGAGGCCTACAAGGACTCATCTGTGGGAGGAATGAACAGAAAAAAAGGAAAACAAGGAATGAACTCTGAACATGTAAAATCCTTTCTTGAAACATCACATCTAAGAAATTCTGTACATTGCCTAAAACTAATTGCCTAAACAGTACTTGAACCTCAATTTCCTGTAAGCTTATCCTCAAATATTTTAGCTTAGATGTGTAAAATATTACTGTGCAATAAGTATTATAACTTGTAAGTATTTGAGAATTAACTCCTGGATAATTAACAGTCTATAAACCCCATTATTCTGTTCCCAGCAATGGTCATGAAGAGATGTCATATAAGGAAGAGTGTAAGGGCAGAATAAACATATGTTGTATTTCTTCCTAACATTTTCCATTCCCAGAAAAGCCAGATGAGAAGAGACTGGAGAAAACTTTTGGTAGAATTCCTCATGTATCAGCATGTATTCCTAAATCTCAGAAGGCTTCCCTGTAATCTCAGGATCATGCTTTGGATTTTCCACAGTCTCAGGTATCATTCTTCTGTCTTGTCTCTACAGCATGTATGGAAACTCAAGAAAGGAAGGTTTTGCATTAACTGGAAGCAAGCAGAAGAGCAATGTATCTATAAACAAGTTCACAAAGACTCTGAAAACAGGTGTTAAAGCCTCTTTACAGGACTGGGCAACCAGAAAGGCAACTTGTACTACTTAAGGACAAGAAGTGTGGCAAGAAGGAGGAAAGTCACACAGTTGGTCACTCAGGTTTTTCTCCCTAAGGTTTGCAAGGACATTCATGTCCACAACTGCAGCTGCCTCCATCATAAATGTGGGACAAAAAACTGGAAACTCAGCTTCAGAGGGTACCTGCACAACCCACACAGGCTTCTTTCACTCCCAAAGGAAGCTCCAAAACAATTTGTGCTTCTGCCACTAATTTGCTAAGTTTTGAAAAGGAAAAAAATCTTTAGTATTTCCTAACAAGCAAGTGGTGTTTTAAAACCGAAGGCTGTTTAAAAGGTTTCTTAAATTATCCTGAATCGAACGGCAGCCTGAACAGGCCACTTGTCTGGATTTTGATCTTTGTTAGGCAGAAATCATACTGGTGAAGCTAAAGTGCATGACCTCTCAATCTGAATGGTTACTGGGTAGCACTGTAACTGTCAGGGTGACACTGATGCTGTCAAGCTATTACAGATGGAGCTCTGCAATTGTATGTTCTCTGAAGAACTATAAATAAATGAAAAATTCTGAAATCTCAGCTCTTTGAAAGATAGCTTTTTATCCTTGAGATGTATGGAACTGAGAAAATTAGAGAAACCAATAAAATATTTCATAAGACTGCATCATCATGTTTTAGTTTGCGCATCTCAAATCCTAATCTGACCTATGCAAGCAAGTTTCTTCCCCATCTCCTCTAAATTTTCCCTATCTTTCAGACTTCACCTGATAAAAAAAAGAAGCATGAGTTAAAAAGAACAAGAAACAAATTAATAAGAAAAAGTAACACTGTAAGTGATTAGATTTATCATCTGTATAGGTTGAAGGAGTCACTGTGAAATAAAGAGAATTACTATTACACTGAGTTAAGTAAGATATTAAGATCTAAGAAAGACCAGGATACAAGTTGAAGTCTTTGCTGTATAATTATCTATACACATTTTAAACTAAGTGATAACTAGATTATTAATGAATATATAACTGAAACTGAAATATATAGGACATAATGCTCTATGCTTTCCCAGATAGTTATCAGACACAAGAAATTATTTTAACAGGAACCACTTGTGTACTCAAAAGTTTGTCAGTTTTTTCCAGTCTAATAGAATATAGTGCTTAGCTTCATAAAAACTTTGTTGCTTATGTCCTTAGGTCATCAAGATTGTAACAAAATGGTCAGCACAACATTTGCTTTTAGGATAGAGATGCAATTTTATCCCTCAGAACTGAAGATGCACTACAAGACAATGTAGTGACTGTATAGGTATTGATTCAGACTGTCCTGCCTTCACCCTGAAGAAAACAAACCTGTGTTTAAGGGAGCAAGTAGAACTTCATAATTGCCTTCCATGGGACCAGTTCTAAGAATGTCTCTTGTTCAGAAATACTTTTTAGTCCTTAAAGGTTAATTTAATTGAGTGAAACACAGCATTAAAATTCTCCTTGTTTGGTGTACTCATATTTCATATTTCAGAAATCATAATAAAACTAAATCTCATAGCTTTGAAAAACCTATGCCAAATGTAAAGGAAGGTTTTCTGGAGTTATTGTAGATAATTAAAATGCTCCAGTAAAATTCCATGATGGCTGTGATGAGCTGGCATGCTAAAGCAAATCAGTGAAATTGCTGAGACCCATCAGAGTTTTGGAAGAGAGTTAAGTGTAAGAAAGAAACTGCCCTTCCCAAGTCTTTAACTCTCAGCTCATTGCCCCAGCACCAGGAGAAGCACCAAAACTGATGCTGAGTCAAGTGATGGCACAGATTTCATACCCTTACAGCAATTCTGAATATTATAGGAATGAGAAATACAGGACTATTAAAAGAGAATGTGTCTGTTCTCATTATCTTCAAAATTATTCTGGAAAACCAAGCAGTTCTCTAAGCCATAATCCTTTCCACCCCACTCTCCTCTCACAAAAAAGAGAAATATGGACCAGAAAGATTTCCTTATACAAAGCCCCTCAGTCACCTGAATTAGTCAATAGTAGCTTCTTTTCCTTTGTCTTAAATACAGATTTCTGCACTGCTACCACATACCTCCTCAGTTACCACATTGCTCAGGCTCAGACAAATATCCCAGTCATTTAGAAAAAAATGTGTTACTATTTAAAAAATTATTACATTTAAGAATTATTACATCAAAGTGTTTCATTTTTATGAGAACACTTGGAAATGAAGACCTAAATATGATCCCTGAGCCAGAAGTATCATAGGAATGTATTTATAGAAACATAGAATGGTTTGGGTTGGAAGGGACCTTCAAGATCATCTAGTTCCAACTCCCCTGCCATGGGCAGGGACACCTCTCACTAAGTCCTGCCTCTGGGGTCTACTCTGTAAACTTGGCACCACTGCTGATTCCTAGGGTTCTTTCTTTCCAAGAAATCGACATTTGCTTTATTCTTGGTGTTCTGCCCCACACCAGGTGGTATTTTGGGTCTCCTGATCTCCCTTTTGCCTCAGACCAGTGAGCACAGAGACCCTAACAGGATTTACCTGGAACATGGCTTGAAGGAGGAGTGGTTCTTGTCTCTAGGTTAAGAGTATCTCTAATGAAAAGTTAAAGAAAGGGATAAAGGTGGGTTACACTTTCTAGAGAAACCTTATACACTCTGTTTAGGTAGATAAAAAAGCCAGGGGAACTGGACATTAATGTTGTAGCTTGCACCAAACAAGCATTGCAATATCACAGCGCCTGTTGCAAGAAATATCTTTAAGAAGTATTCCATGGCCAAATGGTGAATTGAGTCAATCAAAATAAGAGATAACTATTACACATGTTATAATTTTGCACATGACAGCCAGGATTTCATTCCAGTGGTCATTTGATACTCTGCTGGTGGGTCAGCTGCTTTCTGGAAAGTTTACTGTGAATTAAATGTTACACAATTGAAAGGCAGTTATAAGAAGCTGTGTCGTGGCACATGGAGGACAGGGAGGTAATCCAAGACAGCCAGCACAGCTTCACAGAGGTGAAGTCATGCCTGACCAACCTGGTGGCTTTCTACAATGAAGTGACTACATCAGTGAATAAGGGAAGATCCATGGAACTATATGGACTTTGGTAAAGCCTTAGACACAGCCCCCCACAGCATTCTTCTAAGTTGGAGAGATATGGATTTGATGGGTGGACTGTTCAGTGGATAAGAAACTGGCTGGATGGTTGCATCCAGAGAGTAGCTGTAAATGTCTCCATATCAGATGGAGAGGAGTGACTAGTGCTGTCCCTCAGGGATCCATATTGGGACCAGTGGCGTTTAGTATCTTCATCAATGGGATAGACAGTGGAACAGAGTGCACCCTTGGCAAATTTGCAGATCACACCAAGCTGAGTGGTGAGTTCAACACACTGGAGGGATGGGATGTCATTCAGAGGGAACTGGACAGGCTGGAGTGGTGGGCCCATGCAAACCTCATGAATTTCAACAAGGACAAGTGCAGGGTGCTGCAGCTGGGCTGGGCCAATCCTCATTACCATTACACATTCAGAGGGGATGTGATAGAGGGCAGCTCTGGGTAAAAGGACTTGGGAGTACTGGTGGATGAAAAGTTGGACATGAGTCAACAGTGTGAGCTCACAGCCCAGAAGGCCAGCCATGTCCTGGGCTGCATCAGCAAAGCCTTGAGGTCAAGAGAGTTGATTCTGCCCCTTTGCTCTTGTGAGACCCCACCTAACCTAGAGTAATGCGTCCAGCTCTGGAGCCCTCAGCACAAGAAGGACATGGAACTATTGGAGAGGATCCAGAGAAGGGCCATGAGAATGATGCAAGCACTGAAGCATCTCACCTGCAAGGACAGGCTGAGAGAGCTGGGGGTTTTCAGCCTGGAGTAGAGAAGGCTCCAGGGAGACCTCACCGCGACCTTCCAGTACCTGAAGGGAGCCTACAGGAAAGCTGAGGAGGGACTACTTGCCAGAACATGTAGAGATAGGATGAGAGACAGTGGTTTTAAACTAGAACAGTGTAGATTTAAATTTGACATTAGGGAAAAGTTTTTCACTGTGAGAGTGATGAGGCACTGCAGTTGGTTTCCCAGAAAAGTGATGGAGGCCCCATCCCTGGAGACATTCAAGGCCAAGCTTGGTGAGGCTCTGAGCAGCCTGCTGTAGTGCAGGATGTCCCTGCTCACTGCAGGGGGCTTGGACTAGATGGCCTTTGAAGTTCCCTTCCCAATCCTATGATTCTGTAATTCTGGATAATGTTGTATTTGATTCCACAAACATCTTTAGGCCTAATGCAAAGATTCCATTGAATAATTTATCCAGCTAAATGTCTGTGGTCTCAAACTCCTAATTTAAAAATGTTGATAAATGAAGTATCTCTTTAGCTAATAAATGAAGTATCTCTTTAGTTATCCTTTGTCAGCAACATTCATTTTAATGGAAAGTGAGTTTACAGGGTTACATGATTGAACTACTGAGCCAAGTCAGTGTTGGCAAATGATGGGCTAAATTATTGATGTTACACACTAATGAATTCTGATGAGAAATAAAATACAGACATTACATTTCAAGTGGTTCATAATTATTTTTGTACTTTAAAAGCAATTTTATTCTTTTTCCAAATCATACTGGTTCTGTAAAACAAAAACATAGTTAGTGATTATAACTAAAATTATTGAGTTTGAGGCAAAAATGCTCCTGTAAGTTTTCTTATGCAAGTGTAATGCTATTCACACTAGGATTCTGATTTCTTCTTATACTTCTGGGAGAGGATAATTAAATTAAATGTCTAAATTTTTGAACTGCTGTCTTTAAATAAAATAATCTACTTTGCAACCATGGTTAAGAGTTCAGTAGATGAGTTTATAATCTATGATATATCAGCATGTTTACTAGAGGTGTTCTGAACTACCATAATTAATTCAGGTGATGACAGAAACAGAAGAGCTGCCAAAAAGGAGCTTTCAACATGTAAACAGTTCATCATTAAACCTGTGTTTTGATATATGCTTAGAATGGTAGAAGGAGGTTACTAAACTTCAGATAGCCCAAAGTAATGTTGCAAGGTTGGATTATTAATTAAAAACATAATTTCTCTGATAATTTATGCTCATAGTACTGGATAAAGAAATCTAATTCTTCAGGTTTTACTCTTAAAACCAGAGCTAGGCTTTTGCTCATTTGACAACATTACAATCTCATAAACCCTATGCTTAATCTTGTCCTCCTAAAATGGTCTTTACTTAACTTTGCCTGATTATACACTGAAGGCTTCTGTCAATTGCTGGAAAAACAAATCTATGACACATCATTTTCTTCTCTTTTTAATACAAAACAATGGAACAACCACCTTACTTGTTTGCTTCTTGCTGTATTCACTTGTCATTCAAAACTAACATTGACTTTTTGAAGAAGTATGTACATGCAAAACTGTTTTGCTCACAAAGGAAATTTTTTGATCCAAATAACCTTTGAGAGGTTTGTCAAGGTCTCAAAATGAAACTAATTTGTTTGTTTCTAAAGCCATCTTCTAGCCTCCATTGCTGATGGGCAACTAGCACAACTGTTGTCTTTATCTTCCTACCATATACTAGAGCTTTTAGAGGAGGGCCACATTCTAGGTGACCTGCTTCATAACACATTTACTTCATATAGTAAAACTTTCAAGTGAAGACATAGAAGAATTAACCAGTTAACGCCTCTATAGGTGTTCCGATGCATGCCAGGAAAAGTTTCTGGTTATAACAGCACTTAGGCATGAAACTTTGAAAAAGCATAAGAAAGCATGGTGATCTAAGGCATAAGTGGCATAAAAACCTAAATGATATGGAATGATATGTACACTTCAAAAATGGTAAAAGAAATTATGTCAGAATAAAGACATCTGAGTTTTGACATGTGATAAGTAAAATCACAGACCATGGAAATGAGGCAAAGAAACAAAGCAGGTACTAATTTCATTTGTGAATTTGGCTTGTTTTAATATTACTCAGCACTCTGTCACTAGAAGGATCCCTCTCATCATGCAGCAATAAAATGAAATCATGAACATCTTGTGTGTGCATTCCATGGCAGCTGTATTTGTCACTACACTTATAAGTAAATTCAAAGATTCTGCTGAATGCTTGTCAGGGTTATCAACTTGATCTAGAAAAATCTAGACAAAAATAATAACTTTAAAAATTTAAATAAAACCTGAGATCATATTTTGAAGAGTTACAGATGTTATCCAAAATTCATAACCACTTGAGAGGAAAGCCACATATTTTTAGGAATTATATTCTAGGTGCTGATTTCCATGTTTCTTTAGAACCCAATTAATAAAGTAATAAATTTTTCAACTCAGAAGCATTACTCCATAAGCAGGAGAAAAAATAGCTGGTCTCAATTCCCCTTTAACTGCATAAAATAAATATTTTACAACTGAGTAATAAAACCAGCAAAACTTAGCTTTGATATTTTAAATGCTTGCTATGAATAAATGTGATTAAATACAAAAGCTTAGAACTAATTAAAAGGTGTGTAGCCGTGTCCCCTTAAGAAAAGTTATCTGTCATCCAACCCCATATGTCTCCAAGACAAGGCAGAAACAGCAAGACTGCTAAAACGAAATCAGCAGGCAAAAAAGACACAACTGAGTGTAATCAGCATAAATGATAATAACTCAGCCTGTAACAGATAAAAATAAAAGGGAAGGCATACAGATTTTGAAGAGCATCAGCCCTCGGGGAACACCATAATACACCTGTGTTAATAAGTTAGAGAACAAAAGATGTACTTAAGTTGAGTGCCATCTGACAGCCAGAAAAGCAAGTTAAGAATGAGTTTTCAGAAAGCAAAAGGGCAAGCCCAGCTTTTAAGATGCAGGATTATGGTTGGTCCTGGCCCTAGTGGAACTGCACCACCTCATTCCTGTAAGGAGGTAGAACAAGGTGCCATGAAAACCAAGAATTTGCACAGCCAAGGAAATGTGAGATGTGGTACCTGCAGCAGATTCTGTGAAGTTTCAAAGCCTTAGTTAAGAACAGTTATTTCTGTGGTGACCTAAGCAAAATTTCCCAAATAAAGACAATACAAAACAGATTAAACTCTCTTCTAGAGCAAACTGATGTGGTCCAGTACAGTGGAATAATTTTGAACTACAACAGCTTTGCTAAAAAGTTTTCCAAGATTGCAAGATAATTAGGCAACTTCACTGTAACTGTGGAAAATGTCTAAATAATCAAAGCATTCAGCAGTAAAAGCAACTGTCTGTGGGCTGATGTATCTATCACTCCTTTGTGTCTCACAAAGCAATTTCTACCTAAGGAAAATGGGTAAAACTGCCACCAAATAAGAAGTTTCCAAACTCTAAATTCTGATCATCTTTTTTTATTTCACTTTGTACTGGTGTGAATGCCTGACAAAGGTACAGATCTATTAAAAATTAAGCCAATAATTTATTTATTTATTAAAAAAGGACCTTCTTCATGCCATCATCAGGAAAAGTATATATGAAATGGTTTAAAGTTACAGTGACAGTAGTACTTTGTCCCCCAGAATAATTCTGGTATAGCTATAGCTAAGATAAATCATCTAAAAAGGGTGGATTAAATTGAAGACTGACAGAATTAAAGCACAGCCACAGACCTAAATAAAGCTGCACCTGCCATCATATATCATTTTTGCAATTAGATAGCTAATTGAACTTACTCAGGAGCCAAGCTATCGAAACTTCAAAACATTACTGGGAAAACAAAAGTCATTAACATAACAAATACTTTGCTTGTGTACTTCTAGGAGAAAAGATTTTGCATTTTTATGAGATTTTTCTCAGTAAGAAAGAGTGCATTCATTTTTTTGTGTCAGATTAAAACTGTACATAGGACTTGTAGGACCTCTGTAGGCTGAAGTCCTTCAGCAGACTACAGAATATGGACTGCACCAACTGTGATGGGGGAATATTCCCCACGTTGCTCTGTCACTTTTCTTCAAGAGCTATAACTGACTTCAGTAATAGTCTTCACTCCTCTCTTACAACAGAGGATGTAATTTGATTATTAAATTTACATGAATCATTGAAAACATGGAATGTATTGAGTTGGAAGGAACCTTCAAAGGCCAGTGCAGGCAGCATGTCAGCATGAGGGAGGAGCCTGACTGCAGAAGCAATAATCCAGATTTGCTGAACATGTCATAGAATCATAGGGTTGGAAGGGACCTTCAAAGGCCATCTAGACCAATCCCCCTGCAGTGAGCACATCTTGTGTTGGATCAAGGTGCTCAGAGGCTCATCAAGCCTGGCCTTGAATGTCTCCAGGGATTGGGCCTCCACCACCTCTCCGTGCAGCTGTTTCAATGCCTCACCAATGTTATGGTGAAGAATTTCTTCCTAATGTCTAATTTAAACCTTCCCAGCTCTCATCCTAATTGCCCCTCATCCTAATGCTACATGCCCTGGCAAACAGTTCCTCCTCAGCTTTCTTGTAGGCCCTTTCAGGTACTGATCAATGCAATCTACAATAGAACTCATGGAATTTTCTTTGACTACCATGATAAATTCCCTTTTTCAGAGTCATTAAGCATGTATGTAAACTGCCCAGAATGAAAGAAGAGCAGAGTAAGGCTCATGCACTTCTGGTGTACTTCCAGTGCACTTCATGCGCTGCAATTCTAATCTCTCAAATTCTGCCAATCAGACAGCACTAAAGGATTTTTTAAAACGTGAAATGGGTTAAAAAAAGTTAGAGCATAAGGAGATGAAATATTCTTGCCTAAGAAATAGTCCTGCATCTTGCTCTACAAAAAATGAAATAGATGAAGAGCCAAAATTGAAAGCAGAAATAATTTCAGGCATTGATCTCTACTCTAGCATTTGATTTGATTGTCAATCTGCTTTTTCCTATTACTATGGAAGAATCTCTTATTGCCTTTTTTAACATCACAATTGAAATGCTCAATTTTAAAATTCAATTTTCTGTCAGAAGTTTATTCACAAAACATACGGACACTAAGTAATCAATTGATCATTCCTATTTTCAAGGCAAATATTAAAGGCTGTAAAAGCAAAATGGCTATAAGGATCACGATAAAAAGCAGAGAATGCATATGGAAGAATTGGACTGAAATGAAGCAAGTTTAATATAAATAAAAATAGCATTTTGCTTTTAAAAAAACCTATTAATGTCCCTACATACAATACAGACCTCTATTAAAAAAATAGGAAAAGCTAATACTTACTAGTGGTTCACTCACATAATTCTGCCTCTGTGCTTCACACTCATATTGTTGGTCCTTTGGATAATTTTAACATATTTGGAAAATTTTAATTTGTCTTCAGTCACATGGTCAAGCTGTGAGCTCAGAAAGCCTACATTAATTTCTGCTACTTGCCGAAGAATAGGTTTTGGTCTTTTTCTCAGAACAGAGGGTAAAAAGCAGGTGCAACCAAAAGGCAATGTGTTCTGATTATGATTCCCTCATATGAGGCACTGGTGCTGGGTAGGACCAGGCAGACCAAAAACCTGTATAGACAGTTGTGAGACTGTACAGAAACCCAAGAAGACAAAAAAGGGGCCTTTTGACTTTGCAACCCTAAACATAATTTTAAGAAATCAGAGACTGTGGCCTTAGGACTTATAAGGTAGTACTGGCATGTGATGGACTCTTATGGCCAGGCTGCTGCTTCTAGGGGCAGCAGCATCCCCAAAGAGGACAGATACCTTAGCCAACTGCTCCAGGGGACACACTGCCTGCATTGCTCTGAGCCTCGTTCAGTTTAGTACAACTACTAGAGCCAATGGACCTAGCCCAAGGGCATGCATTAGTTGGTGTGACATCAAGGGAATCTTTGAATTAAGTGCAAGCTCAGATCCAAGCTTAACTATTATGGCAAATGACCAACTGCAAATCTCCAGCAATGGTATCAAGTTTAGTGCTAACAGAAGCTGGGGATGGTACACTACACATAATTCTTTCTGAGATTAATTCAAGAGACCAGACAACAAAGGAGATCACCAGCATTGTAAAGCTTTCTTAATTTAAAACTTTTAGAGTGACTTAATTGCAAGCACTTTCTTTTCTTTTCCAAATTATCATTAACAAAAGCACCTTGTTATTAACTGAGAGCCTTCCTAAGATTAACTTTCTTTTTAGTGTTTACTAAAGTAAACAAGTATATTCTCAAAGGAGGCTGTGACCCCCATGGAGATCCTGAGCTGGGTCAGGTTCCTGGCAGGACCTATGACCTTGCGCAGAGAGAAGACCCTATGCTGGGGGAGCTTTGCTGGCTGAATTTGTGACCCCACATGGGGGACTCACACTGGAGAAATCTGTTCCTGAAAGTCTACTCCTGGTTGAAGGGATTCTTGATGCAGCAGTTCCTGAAGAACTGTAGCCCATGGGAAGGAGTCATGCTGGATACGTTTGTGAACAGCTGTGTCCCTTGGGAAGGATCCCATGTGGGAGCAGGGGAATAGTAAGAGCAATGTGTAACAAAAGCACCTTGCTATTAACTGAGATCCTTCCTAAGATTAACTTCCTTTTTAGTGTTTACTGAAGGTGATTACTAACTCCACCAATATGTGTCACTGGAACCATTCCCCTCACTAATGGCTTTGTCAGTGTCACCTTCTTTGTGCAGGCACTTCATCCCTCTCAAGCACAAAGTCTTTCAGGCAGTATGATACATCTGCATCACTAGAAGCAACAGGAAGGCTTAGTACTGTAGACTAGTAATGGTGTGACACTGGTCAAATCTGTCTTCCAGTCTGAGGCATTCTTGATTTTCACATCATAAATTTTTCTAAACCCTGCTGCTGTGTAAAACTGGGGAGTGTTGCTAGTGAAAATGTGTCTGGTGAAAAGAGCAAAATTCACTCCATTATCTACTTTTAAGTTTCTCTAGGATCTTACTCAGGTCCTGTAAAGTATCAGAAAACACTTAGGCTGCCTCTTATAATTCACTTTACCTCTCACCTGCTCCTGTTTGGTCTCATCAAGGTAGGTGCTGGGACAGCAACTCTCATGAATGGGAATCACCATTTTGCTGCTCACTTTGCACACACTTGCATTCCTTATTGCAGCAGAGACTAGTCCTCAGACTGGAATGTGAGATGGATGCTAGGAACAACAAACTTGGAATATTTCTTGCTGAGAGAAAAAGGAGAGGAATAACTGCCAACTTTTACTTTGGAAGTTTGTGCCACCTTGCCGAATATCATAAACGTAACAGACAGAAGGACAGATGAATCTGACAATAATGCAGATGAAACAGAGACACTGGCAACTCCTCTTATGTACAAAAATATCTTGTTGCTGAAGGGAAATACTCTTCTATACACCTTGGTAATTTCTCCTAGCTGAACTCTTGATTTTACACATTTTCCTTGTTTACTATTTTAATAATATCAGTTAAACTGCATAAAAACACAGCAGGATTTGAATATCAGAAATATCAGAAAAAGGATGTCATGGACAATGAAAAAAATAGGGAAGAGACTCTGAGCAAGACATTGCACTTGGTAAGTCTGAGATACTTGCATATGAACACCACTAAATGTTGCAGTGACTTACATTGAACAGCTCAGTTTAGGTCCATTTCTAGGTAGTTGAGTTACTCTAAGTGACAAGATTGACATTCACAGCTTCTCAACATGAACAGCATATAGGAAAAAATTTATGCTGGGGTAAAGGATTTAAGCAAAACTCATAACATGGACTAGTTATTGACTGAAGTCTCCAATTGTACATGAGGCTTCCATTACAACTATTAAAGCACTGTGTAACATAAGATTAATGGAAAGATTAATGTGTGGGGCAACCAGCTGCTACCTGTGGCTTCCATGTCCCTACTACTGTGGTTCATGATCTTTAGGATGCACATTGACCACCTCTGCTTGAGCTGAATGAAGGAAAGAACAGAAATCACCCAGCTACCCCACCACAAAAAAAAAAATCAAATAGGAGCTTTTCAATTTTTTCATAGAATCACAGAACATCAGGGATTGGAAGTAATCTGGAGAGATCATCTAGGAATTTTTGGATGAAAAAGTTGTAGTTAGTTTCTGGCTTACCTGTTTTCAGTGGCACATGTATAGTCTGACGTCTAGCCACTCCCAAAAATCCACAACATAAAGTTCATTAAAAATAATTCAAAAAGTACAAAACATTATTATATATTAATTTCCATAATTTCTTCTTGACATTTTGAATTCATTATGACTAGGATTCTCTAAATCTCTTATAGAAGTAGAACATGTATGGAAATTCTGAATTTTTAAATAAAACTCTAAGAGCAATGCTGCAATCAGATCATGATGCTTATGCAGTTTAATGGAATTCCACAACTCATTCAAGTTTGCTTTTACTTTACTGCATCAGATATTAATTGAGAAGTGCAACTTCATAATGTCAAAATACAAGAAAATTCCTTCTGCAACCATACAATAATGTCTCACTGTTAAAAATCAGAAAAAAAGTTTTGTAAGGATATGGTGCACTAAAGCTGCATCAGCAACGTAACTTCATTTCCAAGCAGTGAGTCTGTAGAAACTTTCCATTTAAGTCTTCTAAAAATCCTTCAAAAATGCCATCTGGTTATGGCCATTAACTGTGCCAGTAGATTGAAAGTAGTGGCTTTTCAGAAATAGGAATAACATATCACAGCACAACACAAAAATGAACATTCAAACTACAATATATAGTAGTTATTTTCTCTAGTAAATACCTATGTCCAGGAAACAGGTCATTAAATAAAAAAAATATACATTGTTGGAAAATATTTTTAAGTCTTGTAACTCCCAAATGTTGTTTTTTTTCAAAAGAGGGAAAGTCATAATATAGTTTAGTTCAAAAGGTGTAATACTTTTAAAAAATAGTCTTCTGCTAAGGAAATAAAATACAAACCCAGTGAAAATGACAGTATTGTTTACCAGGGAAATAATATTTGCACAAAACAGAACACAGTAACATTTTCTAAAACAATGGAGCAGCAGTACTAATGCCACTCTGTTTCAAATATTTATATCCAATGTATTTATAATAACCTTTTCACAGGTTTGGGAGAAATAAATCTAAGCTCCCCCTTTTTTCAAACTACGTATGGTATATGTGCTAACTTACTGAATTCATCCTTCATGCAATTCCAGTTTATTAAAGAGGTTAAAAATTTATAAAACTCTGATGGGATATGGTTTTAATGCTTCATCACACTACCCATCATTTGCTTTTCAATCTAGATCAGAATGATCTTTCCGACTTCCCTGCAATCACCTACCTGCACAGCTAATATTTTCTGAGCGTTCTCCTGAGAGGCTGCCTGGATCCTTGCCAGCCCAGCCTGGATGGAGAGGCCACGCTGCCTCCATTGCCCTGCCAGCGCCCTGCGCAGCTGCCTCTGCAGTGCCCAAAGCTGGGTCCATCACCGCCACGGGAACCAGGGAAGGTGGGAGGGATATGGGGTGAAGGGGGGAGAGGAAAGAAAGAAGGGGAAGGTGAGGGGGAGAGAAAAAAAAAAAAAAAAAGAAAAAAATATTAAATTCCCAAGCCAGAGCAAGAGAGGAAATTAATGGCAGCGTTCAAGAAGAATGATGGAGGGAAATATAGAAAGCAGTCAATAGCCCATTCGGTGCTGTACGGACCTGACAGGAATTTCACAGTCCCTTGATTTTTCAGCCCACTCATGTGCATTCATCAGAAACCAGTCACATCTGGCTGCCAGGATGGGGGGTTAATTTTCTCTAAATGCCTCAGCAGTTTTGTTCTAGCTGAGGCAAACTCTGTGACTGCAAAGCTGATGAGTAAAATATTTCTACTTCACCCAGTTTAACTCAAAACCGATAGCCTCAGGACATATTGAACCTTTCTTTAAAAAAAAAAAAAATCATTTGAAGCTTTTTGAATGGCACATCAGGTCAGGCCAAAGTTTAAAATGCAAGTTTAAGACTTTGATGGACACAGGGGCTTTTTTTGTCAGTGTAAAGCTTATCATAGCTTGGCAATGTGTGCTTTAGTGCATGACAAAACTAAAGAGAATTAACTTAGCCATCAACTGCTCAGGGAGAACAATAACAGGAAAGAAATTTCCAGATAGAAGTTCCTATTAATCTACCTTGCTATAGCCATATGACGTGAAAGCATCTAACAGCACTAAATTGCACTGAATGCGGCAGCTGAGAGTGACACTACTTAAAAAAAAAGGATTTTATAGAGACATATAGAAAAGATAACACTTATCCTCTGAACTGCATTCAGAAATTATTCAATAGCTTTTGCTATTTGCTTACAGTGATTACTGTTACAATCTACTGGTATCAGTTTTTCCTTAATCTGAAGGTACTTGAAACTCACAAACCCAATGTGACAGGTCTCAGTCTAGAAGAAAAATGTTTTAATGAAATCTGAAATTCTGCCAACAGGGAATATTTTTGAAAGTGACTGCAGGTTTTGGTAAATTCTACAAACATTGCTGCATGCTCTATTCTAGGTGCAATTTAGAAAATGGAAATTAAACCACCTAAATCATTGCTTAGTGGAAATACATGGGTTTGGGTTTCATCAAGTTAATTATTTCGATAAATTCCATAGCTATTGTTAGCATGAGGCCTTCAAGAGTATGCCTGTCATCCACATTAACACAATGGATTGTTCTGTTCCTGTGGAAATATTACATTTCATTAAGGTCAATGCCACAGGTCAATAATTGGATCAGTTATAAAGAAGCTTTTACATGATAAGATATGACTGCTCTTTAGGAGCAAGCGCAGTGTACCAGGTGAAAAATACACTTTTTCAAAAGAATGTAGATTATAGTAATATCAAGTGAGCTATTACAGCCTAGAGAGTAATTAATGCACATTTTCAAAATTAATGGCCTGATATTCAGAGATACTGAGTTTCCACAAGTCCCATTAGATTCTATGGAAGCTGTGAGTACTCTGCATCCTTGTAAATGAGGCTGTGAAATATTAAAACAGATTTTTGTACATAATTTTTCTTGTGCCCTGCCAGTGTATATTAAGAATAACAGAAGTTAAGTTAGACAAATTCAATGGGAAAATATAAAAACATCAATATGAATCACAGCCAAAACCTGGACCTAAATAGGAAAATATTTTCCAGTCTGAAATACCATTTCTAAGTACCACTGTTCTTTCCTGTTTTAAGGAAATTTTTTTTCTGAAAGCTATCTCATTCTGTGGGTCTGCTGATAATTCAACTATTTCCAAATCTCAAGCCTGAAAAAGATTGCAGGCAGGAGAGGAGAAAAATCTAACAACTTATGATATTTTAATAAAACAACCAACATAAGCCCTAAACCCCAAATTATTCGAAAATTATTTTTGGACTAAAGAATTTTTAATTTTTGAAAAATGGTGAAATAATTGCAAGATATTCTCTCATGATGAGGAAAATGGTGGTTGTGGGAGTATGTGAAAGGATACATCAGTGAATGGTGAAAGGGATCAGTGGCTATCTAGTTCAACCCTATCCCATTTTTTGTCTTGAGAGACTTAAAAGGCATTCAACAATTCTGAGGTTTTGCTATTTGAAAATTGCTCTATTTATTGAGAAACCAACAATTTAAAACCGTCCTATACAATTTCCACTTGTGTTTCTCTTTCCAAAGAACTGAATAAACACTTGAAAATTATGGGTTAGTGGCAGCTGGTTTTTTTATTGTACATACCCCTGCCTAATACAACTCATATTTTGAATAGTTTTTATTGTGCCTAGCATAATGGAGCCTAAACTCAATACTTATTAATTTTACAATATTAATTGCAACATAAATTACGTTTGTGCACACAATCAGAAATACACATCTGTGAGAAAGTAACAGCTTGATGAAAGAATGCTACCTGCAAGCTTAGAATAAAGTGATGGATAACTCTACTGTGATGGTGGTGAAACACTGGAACAGGTTGCCCAGAAGGGTTGTGGATGCCCCCTCCCTGGAGGTGTTAAAGGCCAGGGTGGATGAGGCATTGAGCAACCTGGTGTGGTGGTAGGTGTCCTTGCCAATGGCAAGGGGGTTGGAACTAGATGATCTTTAAGGGCCCTTCCAAACCACACCATTTTATGATTCTGTAATTCTATGACTCACTAACTGAGGAGGGACCATACAATCTCTGGAGTCAAACGCTGACTGCTAGCTGAGGTAACACTGTAATACTGAAAAATCCCAAGTAATCTTGCTAAAGAGCACTTCTGGCCCAAAAGCAGACTGCAGATTTCATGGGTTTTGCCTCTTCTTGGTCATATCATATACCATAATTTCTGATCCTTTAAATTTTGATCACATGTAGGGACTTAAAAAAAGCACAGCTTGCATGAGTTGCATATATAACCTTATTGCTAACTTCTTCATTTTTTCCCCCACTATTTGAGAAACATGCTGTTTCCTAAGGCAAATGTTGACAGAGAAAGCAACAGCATCTCCAGTGATCAAGATGTACGAGTATGTACAGTAGCCAAACATTTGTATGAGACTCATTTTATTTCTGACATTTGTTGTAGGAGAAGAGCTGAAGGAGAAAGAATATAGAAAGCCAAGCTAGGTACAGATTTTGAGGATTTTAAAGGAAAGAAAGCGCTAGGATCCTTGCTTCTGGTGTTCTTGGACTTGACATGGTTGCAGCTGTTACAGGTGTGCTGTAAATCCCCACAAAACAACCTTCTGGTAAAGGAATTTTAGTGGTTTCTGCATGGATCAAAACAAAGTTCACCCTACAAGAAGGAGTAATGGCTTTCAAAGAGGTGTGGGCTGTTTGGATTTTTTTGCTGGGAGGGGACAATTTTTGCAGCAAGTGACTTCTTCCAATTCTCATACTACAGATAAGGAAATGGCTTTGCTGGAAAGGCATCTTTGTGAGTTGCTGGGAAGAACTACTGACCCTGTTGAATTGTCCTTGCCAGGCTGCTACTATAGGGCTTCACAGTTCTCCTTTACTCCAGCTGTGGCTCCACAGTGTGCCTTAGAGCAGAGAGGAGCATACAGTTCTAAATTTGTTTAATTCCTTGTTTATATAGGGTACTATTATCACACATAATATCAGTATAAATTTGGGAAGAGGAGTTGTGAATTAATTGCCATTGCTAACCTACTAGAGAGGAAGACTATGATTCAGTGGACCTTAGTCTGTTCTCAGCTTTAAGGTGAAAACTGGAAGTTAAGTTTGGATCAAATTGTAAAGTCTATGTTAAGGATGTTGAATTGTGATTAAGAAATGCAACTGTTATACAAACTGGTGTAACTGTAACCATCATAGTCTAATTTCAGCTTCACAGAGCTAGGCTAGGGTACGGTAACATCAAACAAGGAATTCAAACCTAGACCATAAATACGGAATATTAATTGCCAGAGTAATAATATTTTACCAGGAAAAAAATTATTTGGTGATTTTTCCTTTAAGAGCCAACTAAAATTTCCTTCTCTTTTCCTCAAGTTTCCTTCAGAAACAGCTTGAAAAGTGGAAAAAACCTCAGTCAAAAAGCTTAAGGATTGGAAATTTCACTTCAGAGAATTGGAGACTGGTTCTATGAACAAAGGTTGATTTCTAACTGAAAACAATCTGAGGAACTACCAGTTCAGACATTTGAAAGAACCAGAAGCTGAAGCTGAAGTTGCAGCTCCAGGTACTTAGAGCTACTTACAAAGTGACTAAAACCATTTGTGAATATTAAAATGAAGAAGAAATGGACTTAGTAACAGCAGGAATAGAAAATACAGGTAGCTGAGGCAGATTAGAGAAACAGAAGGGCAGAGCACTTCCAAGAAGTCTTACTAGACTCAGCCCACCGTCAATGTTATATTTTGAACCTAAACCATTTAATATTAAGCAATTGAGACGTTAGCAACCCACAGAGCAAAGTCAAAGCTATAAAATGTCAAGGCAGACAGCAACAATCATAGCACAGAGAAATGGAAGCACTAGATCCCACCATTTAAACAACACTCAAAAAATTATTCTGAGGAAAAAAATAGCTCCCTCCTGCAAAAGAAAAGGTTTGCAATGTAGTAATATACTGGAGTTGGGGTTGTTCAGCCTGGAGAAGAGAAGGCTCAGAGGGGACCTCATAGTAACTTATCAGTACCTGAGGGGGTCCTACAGAAAGGCAGGGGAAGGAATTTTTAACATAATATCAGATGGGAGGACTAGAAACAATGGAAGTAAATTGGAGGGGGGTAGATTTAGACTTGACATAAGAAAGAAATTCTTTACAGTGAGGGTNTATTCTATGATTCTATGTAAGAGGAAGTTGGGCAAAAATCCCAGTAAACAGTAAGTTCAATTCAGCTCAAGAGAACATAGCAAGGACCATCATAAAATACACATCACCAGTTCACAAAAAGACTTGGAATTTACTTATACCTGAAATCTCATACTGATGATGAATCAGGTTCACATTGTGAAGAAGGAAGAGAATGATGGAAGATGAAGTACACAGCAGTGATTAGACTGCTGTATCATATTCCTTTCTCTGACACATTGTAACCCTGGCACATTAACCAAATCCCTTCAACACAGAATTTCAGAGATAAATGGGAATTTTGTGCTTTCTCTTTCTGGGGGACATCCCATATAAGTCTTGAATTTCTAGAGCTGATTAGCAATGACAGATTTAACTGAAGACACTGGGAAGACTTGAAATCATATTGTGGCATGCAGATGGGTGTATTTCTGACATTACTGTACCAGGGCAAGATTAGGCAGCTAAAAACATTGCAGTTCTACAGTGTTGACAGCACAGAAAGATTCTGAGATTCTTTCATTGACTTATTTTCTTAAAACATTACCCTGTTTAACATTCAATGAATATAACTCTTTCAAATCCATTCTTGACTCACACTCATATAACTGGTACCCGACCTTCTAGTACCTGACCTTCTGGAGTGAACATAATAATATTTTGTAATTCTGCAGTAGTCCCTTTTAAAACACCAATTTACTACAAAATGTAGCAAAAGGAAATGGAAATAAGTATTAACTACTAGTCACTGCTGTCAGTAGTAGCCTACTACAATTTCCAGACTTAAATTACCATCACATGTCCAACAAAGACTAATATGTTACTTCTAAATCTACTCTTTCTCGATATTCAAATGATGCTAATCTTATATCAAAGGACCCAATGTGTGTGTCATATTAATTCCACAGTGCACAGTGAATGCTAAATTCTATGTAAATGACATAAGCCTTATCAGTTCCATTCATTGTTACAACTCAAACAACGGCAATTACAACAACTCTACAGATTTTGGTGCTGTAAGAATGGCAGATTTATTAGCAAAATCCAGTTAATATTTATCTTTTTGTACTATTCAACTACCAAGTTATACCTGTACAATATACAAAGCTTCTAGGTAATGAGATATTTCTTTATTGTCAAATCTGCTCCACAGACTGCTGGTGAAGATTACATAGCTCATTTAAATAAAGCTCTTTTGTCAACAGATTGGATATACTTTAAAAATGAGTAAAAGCCTCATGAAAAAAACAAATCTCAACTGATGTGCAAGTATACATGAAAAGATGCACTTGTTTTTTGGACCTTATTCCAGTTGTGAATGCTTTGATAAGCAGATTAGCAATGTTAAGTTTTTTAAAAGGAAAACAGTATTTCAAGATGCACTGAAAAAGAAGTTAAGAAAAACCTGAAAAATCAGCGTATGATCTTCCACTAAAAATATCAGTGAGCACAGAAAAAACCAGCAGTCAATGGAGGAATGAAAAATCAAAGGCTGGTATTTTTGTTTTGTAACTGCTGTCAGGAGATAAATGATGAAAAGAGATAATCGAGTAAGAACAGGGTTTCTTTCTGCTTTTCTTTCCTGACTACTTACTATAGGTGTTTCTAATACCTGAAAATTAAAAGTGTGCTTTCCTGAAAATGTAGCCTAGAATTCAATGCTGAGTAGATACAGAATACTTGTGATGCTATTCTTCCCTCAAAGGTTTTCATACTTGCCAATATCTACCGCTATACAAGGGTAATATATCTGTACTTATCCAGATGGCTCTCTCTATATCATTTAGCAACACTGATAATCAAAAACTGCTATTTCATTGCCAGGAGCCTAAAGCAATGAATGGAAACATCCTGAAAAGGTGCAGATAATTCCACTTACTCCAAACCAAAGGTTCGTATTTCTTAAGACTTTTTGCCTCCAATGCTCTCATCTGCAGAATAGTACAACTTTTATTTCATATTTGCACAAGGCCATTAGAGAAACATCAGACAGCACAAACCAAAGTGCCAAACCCCTGCAAGTAAACAGAACTGCTCCACAGAAATTCCTGACCTTGCCATTAATTTCTCCTGTTAAAGCAGCCATAATCTCTAGTAATTCCTTTTTACAGACTCTACTGCTTACTCTGAAAAGAAGAAATTGCACAATAAAATACCATATCTCATCCTCTGTCCCCTCCTAAAGGATTTCTGGAGTATAATCATTAACACATTTTTTTGCAAAAGTAAACTATAAATCTTTTGACATTTAGTGATGTTGAAAAAATTTTAATGACCTTGTAATCTTAGAAATAAAACTAATAAAGTAATGATTAAGAATATGTTACACCACTTTCACAAATAATTTAATAGATAAGATCTTTATGAGAGAAGAATACAGACCTCTTTGCTATCTTTAAAATACAAAGAGTAGATCTAGCAGAATAGAGACAGCATCCTGAACATCAAATATGATGACAAATTCCTAATGTTAAGAGGTTGCCTCTGATTCATATGAAGTATTTCCTGACTATTTCAAAATGGTGAAGTGAAATTCAAAGGAAAGAAATTTTTTTTTTACCCTTGGATGACATATTTACCAATTATCACCTAAAACTAGATGAGAAATCAAGAATCACAAATCAAGCCCATCTTGATGCCTGGCCAGAACCCAGCCAGAGGTGAGTAGACAGTACTGCCATTTCTTTTTTATTTTGAGGTCTCTGGCACTTGGCTATGATCTCACCAGAGATGTAGTCACCAGCCCATTCCCAGACCAGGTGCCACAATTGCCCAGCTCCACAGTTACACATGTTCCCAGATGCATGGCTGAATCCCTTTAGCTGAGAAGGAAGCTTGACTTTTAGTTAACCACATGAGGAATGACATGGCCTTCAGCTCAGCAGAGCCACATGGGTTTGCACAATACAGTGCCCAGACAATGCAAGCAGCGCAGATACTGGATATTCTGCAAGGCCAACTTGAGCATGGAGAGGTAAGTGTGCTTCCTGGAAGGCAATGAATCAATCAGAAGAACAGCTGGCCAATTAAGATGTGCATAACTTCTTGCCAGATGTTACCTCTGTACTGATGGCTGACTGCATCTTACCAATGCACATTGTTTCTCAACCCCTGGGGCTACTTTCATATAGTTAAATAAACAGAGCTATGAAGCATTCTGTGGCAGTGAGTCTAAGTGGCATAGGCTGGCTTTGTCCACACTATGTAGTTCACTTCCACTTCTCAATCTGGCATGATATCCTCACTGCACTAAGATACAAATAGCATTTTAGGGGGAGAAGGGGTTAATGGATGAATGACTGAATTAATGTGAAAATTGTGCATCAGCCTATAAAGATGAAACAGGGAGTAGGCTTTGCATACCCTCAGGTATGGCAAAGCCTCTGGAGATAGTGGTGGAATACTGCATTGTTCTGAGGGAACTATCTACTTCACTACTTGGTGCTCTCCTGGTCCCCTCACCTGGAGGGCCCATGGAAGCACAACACATTTTCCTCCTTGTCTGTCTGCAGCAATTGCCAAAATAGTAAAATTAGGGCCACTCATAGGGCTGATACAAGTATGAGTCTCATCTTGTTACTGAATGAGCACCATTCAGGATGTGGACCAACAAATCAGAATTGAGTGTCACGGTGTTTCAGAGCACAGACAAAGCCTGAAACTCCCAAGGATGAGTCTTGCATTTTACACCCAGCTTTCAGGAAAAGGGGAAGAGCTAAACATGAAGAGAATAGTGAAGACAGTAAGATAAGACAATGATATATTCAAAGTATGAGAAAAATAAAACCCCAGAAGTGACAAGGCTAGTGAAAATCACAGCAACCAAAGACAAATTCACCCGGCGACTGCATTAAGCCCTATGATTTGTAATTTTCACATTGTAGCAAAGAAACTGGAAGTCCTAGGAGGCCAGGCTGCAGCTCAGATAGATCCATGTCTCATCCCTTAGCACCACAACAGGGAGCCTATTAACACTGACAAGGCTGACTGCCCTGAAATTGCAAACTTTTAGAACACTGATATTCTTGGCCCAAATGGCACAGGACCTCAGGAATCATGCCCTAGATTTCAGGAAACATCTCAGGACCTCCAGGTGTCAAGTGTCTGGCTTTTGTGTAAGCCACCAGCAACCCCACTGTAAAACTGGGACCACGGTTTCTACTGTAAGGGTCAAATAGGCACAGTCAGGCTACCCAGACCTCAGGAAGCATGTCAGGAGGAACCATGCATAAGTCACAGACCCCAGCCTAGTTATGGAATTCAGCATCTCTCTCCACCTTGGAGCAGGGTTGCACAGAAAACTTGGTTTCTATTAGTGATAAATTAATCTAACTCAAGATGTTAAATAGATAATCACATAATTGATGGGAGGACTAGAAACAATGGAAGTAAATTGGAGGGGGGTAGGTTTAGAGTTGACATAAGAAAGAAATTCTTTACAGTGAGGGTGGTGAAACACTGGAACAGGTTGCCCAGAGAGGTTGTGGATGCCCCCTCTCTGGAGGCGTTCAAGACTAGGCTGGACAAGGCACTGAGCAGCCTGATCTAGTGGGAGGTGTCCCTGCCTATGGCAGGGGGGTTGGAACTTGATGATCTTTAAGGTCCCTTCCAACCCAAACTATTCTATGATTCTATGATTGTATAATTTTTTTCTTTCATTAATGTTGCTGGCAGATTTTACTTTACTAGTTACAAATAAAGGTATGTTTCTGAAACAAAAAATTATGCATCTCTTAAATAGGATTTGATCAAAAAGGTTTTTGATATACCAATTAAAGTCCTTATTATACAGATACTATATTTACAGGGCAAATGTGTTAAACAGGAAGCATTAAAATACAAGGATTAGGTATAAAGTTGTTGAACATTGCCTCCAAATATATATGCATTTAATGGATGCCCCTTACAATTTGTGCTTCACACACTTTTATTCTTATCAAGGATTATGACAGTTAAGTCATCTTTCCCCAACTCATGAAAAATTCTTCAGAACTGATGCAAATTCAAGCATGTATGAGAACAAGGAAGTCATTACTAGCATGTAAGCTTCAGATTGATTTTCACTATGTTTGTCAAGAACTTTGGTCTTTTTAATCCTTCTTTGAAATGCAGTCTGTATAAATCCTTTCAAAATAGCAGTTTTCCCAGATAAGAGCTGACAGCAATAATAAGCAGGACAAAAAGCACATCTTTGGTTAAACTGTTTTAATGAGGATGTACTTAAAACTATTAATGACCTGAGTCAGTGACTTTGGTAACCATGAGTTTAGTTGGCAGATTCCACCTACCTTGATTTCCAAGACTTGTAACAGTCACAATTATACAAATTGATTCAGTATTATGTTCTTGATTACCAGATAAATGAAAGATGCAAAAAGGAATCTAGTTAATGCCTTTACAATCACATACAATTACCTTAAAAGGATAATAAAAAAGGAAAGAGAAATGTTCAGAAGTGAGGAAATGCCAGATGTATAGCTGCTTTTCCAATGTCAATTTAAGACCCTATGTAATATTAAATTATTTATAATATTTTTCCTGTCTTTTCCAGAGCAATGGGTGGATTCACATTGTAAACACATCAACATATGCAGTGGAAGAGTATTTCTGGGAGGTACTATTTCAGCAGAGTATAGAATTACTTCATAATAGACAGAGCTACAAAGGGGTAAAACACTACTCCAAAGAGTTTCATAAAGTTTAATTTCCTCTCAGTCTCTGAATGTTGCCTAATATGTTCTTCCAGTTCCCCATACGCTGACTCAGACTTAATGGAAAATTCCTGTGTCTCCCTGGCTCACTCTTTATTTTTACTGCATCACTACTTGCCCCTCTTTACCCTGTGTCCTTATCCCACCACTGTCAGTCTCTGTCTAACATATTCAATCTAATTCTAGAATGCCTTATTTTCACATTCCTCATAACCATTCAAAAAATCACCTAAAACTATGTCTTAAGAAGCCCAAGACTAGACTAGCAGTAGACTGAGGGGAGTTTTACCCATAGTACAAGCATGTATTAACACCAGAATTTACTTTGGACCAGTTTCCATCACTACAGGTCTGATCATCGACACTGGTCTTGTTTCAGACTAAACTGTGTGCTCTTTTGCAAAGTCCACATATTACAAAATCACAGAATGGTTCAGGTTTAAAGAGATCTTTGCAGATCACCCACTCTGGTACCTCTGCCAAAGCAGGTGATATGATGGATATGTGATATGATGCATTCCAGGGACTCCTACCAGAAAGCTTTATATCCCCAGATACCATATATCTCATCATGAAATATTTTAGATAACTCCACTTTAACACCATTTTTAAAAAACCTACACCTGTGGATTAATCTGATTTAAATTAAATAAAGCTGAAATACACTAGTACATAGCACTAACCACCAGTTAAGGTTGCTCGGTCTCTGCTGAGGTGCAGAGGACAGAAATCCACAATCAAGTGCTGTGTAGTGTAGAAAAGCCAGTGGCACTGACATAAGTCATTCCAAGAATGAATTACGGTTTCACTGCGGAAACCAAGACAAAACCCCATTTGGGCTTGAGCTCTCCTTGGCCCTCTTTTCACAGCCTTCTTTAATATATTTGAAATGCTGTCTTTTTTGCCAGTGCTGGTAAATTAGAAATATACATGTCTGAAGCTGTAGTTTCTTTTTATAGTGATTTCTTTCCTCCTTTTAGTGTGTGTTTTTCTTCCACTTTTCAGGACTCAGGCTCAGCTTTTAAGAGCAGAAGTAAAAACAGTTCTAGCTCATCTTAATAGATTCTCCTGTTAAGTTCTGAAAAAAAAAAGAAACAAACAAAAAAACCCCTTACACCTCATACTTCACATACACCTTGCTTCCTTTTGGAAGAAAATTTGGGTGCACAAACAAGGAGGGAAACAGTTTGTAGGATCAGGACTGCAGAGCACACAGCAGGTACACCTGCCTGTTGGTGCAGACACAGTCACCGTATCCTAGATAACAAAATTAGTAAGTCTGTTTCAAATTAAAGACTAGGTTCACTAGCACACCAACAGCTTTTCACTCCTCTCATGCAAAATAAGTGGTTATTTGGATGTTTCACACTATTCTAGATTTTGCAATGGCAGCAAAGAGTATATCAATAAATTTAGCTTTACCAGTTGAATTTATTTAAAAAAATTCTACCACAGAACCAGACTGAGACCACTTTTCTTTAACAAATATTTAAGTATTTTATTCAAAAGTCATAGAAGTCCCTTAATCCTGACCCCTTCTGAGGTCAATAATCTGTGCAGTATAGGCTAAAATATTGCTATTGTTTTTTGTATACCTGAAATGCATACATAGAATAAATCCACTCTAAGTCCAAATCAGAAAGAAAAATACATCTTCTGTAACAAAATTACCTCATCTAGGTTAAACAGTATAAATTCAAAGCTCTTGCCTTGTATGGAAGCTAGAATACAGAAGATAGCATTCATCTGCAAGTCAGCTATTATGCTACAGACAGCAAAGACATTGAGAAAATTTTAATTTATGCTGAGAAGAAATTTAATTACTAAGCTTTGAAATTTGTCAATAGTCTAGGAAAGCCAGTTTTTGGCAATTTCACCACTGAAAGTCTGATAACTGAGAAGGTGCATGTTGTTGGACATAGCAATATTTACTATATAGAGCTCACTGAAATACAGCCACTAGGAATTTAGAAGCAGCAGATTATGATATCATATACTTGGATATTTATTGTACAGTTCAAGAATGCATCTTAGTAAGACTTAAAGGCTCTCCTAAATCAGATTACCCAGCAGAGTTACCAGAAATTTTTCACTTCAGGTTGTATTTCTAATTTAGGTAAATGAAAACAAATAATACATTTTTTCCACAAATCTTAGAGGGAACAGCTTTGGTTATTTAAATAACCAAAAATATGCTAAAAGATGGTGGGAATGTACAGTGATTTTAAACTTTGATAAATTATAAGTTGGTAAAAATAACAACCGATAGACTGAGTATCTGTTTATATTTCTATTATATCTACCAGTCTGACTGTAATACGGTAGGTAGGAAATGAAACAATTGCATTTGCATGCCTACAGCTGAAGTCTGTTTTATTTCCCGTAGATCATCTATGTATCTAGACAGGTGTACCGGCTTTAGGCTATTTTTACTGCAAAACATCTGAAATCACAACTGTGAACAGGGTTCTGCAGGTGAGAATTTTCCTGACAGAGTATTTACATTTGACTTAAGTTATCTGCAGCTTAAAGAGAGAGTCAATTACTTAATGAACAACTACGGCCATTGCTTTTAGAGTTGGCTTTCTCACAGTGACCCTTAATTATTATTCTGTCTTTCAGAAAGATTGAATTTTCTCAGTAAATATCAAATTACTATTATCTAGATGCTTAAACAGAAAGGTTTAGGTACCCAGCACGAGGCAACAGAGTTTGAAAGCCTTGCCCAACACCAAAATTAAATAGTATTGTGCCACAAACTGGTAAGAACAGGAACTGCAAGTTATCCAAAGGAAAATTGCACCCATGCTGCCTGTCCACTCTGAGACTTTACTTAAAAAGCTTAACTTGAAAACTGCTCTCGCACCTATTTAGAAATTACGGTTCGAGGAACAACATCAAGTATCTATGGGTGAACTAACTTGCTTCAATTCAGTATAATTTTCTTATCTGTCATTTTTTTAAACTGTTCCTTTTCATAGCTTCAGAAAAAAACCAAACATTTTTCTAATGGGCTGCTGATCAGAACTGTTATTCTGATGGTGAAATCCCAAAGGGAAACGTGTTTCAGATATGAAGTATTCCCTCCAGAGGCGCTGGCAGTTATAGAAAGAACTTCTTGATGTATAAAGACAGTGTCACCATTGTCAGAGAATACTACAGCAGGAAATGAACCACAAATAAAAGCAATGTCTTTCACTTAGGAATCAAAACAGTTGTTTTTTCATCTACAATAATGTCAGAGAACAAACTGAAAAAAAAAGCTTCCACACAGTATGCCAAAAAACACTTGCTTCTTGCTTTTTAAAATGTGCATATACTTTGGCAATTACTCAAGCTCATAATTTATAAAAGGTAAGCTCATATACAACACATAGAGGTCTCCATCAAAAAACTAAAATATAATTTTATAGAAAGTGAAATAATGTACAGTTCACAGCCAACTTCACTTTTCCAACAAATGGAGCCATAAATGCAATTTTCTGTCCTTTGCTCTGAAGAATTAATTTTAAGGTATTCATATTTTTCTCCAAGTACATCTTAAGTCTCAATTAAACCACAAAAAGCTACAATAAAGTAACATTAAGAACCAACTTAAACCCATCACAGCAAGGAAATTCAGACTTAGACTAAAAATTTTGTCTCAGTCTTCATCTTTAAATCACTCTGTTGTGGTTAGGAATTGTATGACTTGGAGGTGTGTGATTTTTCATACGGCACAGTACATATGTTCCAGCACTTAAGTGAAAGGCAGAATTTCTAGCCTTAATTCAGCATTTGTTTGACTTTGAAGCCTTAACCCAAGCATCTACATGAGCTTTTTTCATTCAAATCTTTTCACTTTGCAATAGAAAGTGGAATTCTGAAAACTCCTATTTTGCTGCGTACCTCGATGGCATTTTCAAAATTTAAAGGATTGAATGCTGGTTACTACATGACACTGAATATATGCATTTTTAAATGGCACTGAGACATGAGTGGCTTAAAAGTGGTAAAAAAGGCTTACACATTCCCAATACAAGTTACAAATATTCAAACATTCGGGCATGAAAATCCTTTCCTTAAGTTGTTCTCAAGCTTCATCCTTTTTTTTTTCTGCAATAACTAAAGCAAAGCCACAGTAGCTGCAGCCATTTGCATCTAAGGAAGAGATGTTTTGCTTTGGTGATATAGTTAATGAGTCTAAAAATATTCAGTATAATAATTCTGTCAAAGCCCCCACAGTCTCCTCAATGAGCAGAAGCCTGCAGGATTCCAATGGGGAGCCAAGTAATGAGCTCTCAGCATTCGCTCCCACACCGTCCAGACGAAATATACTCGGGCCTCGACGGTTCCACATCATTAGCAACATGAAACAAAGACACATGCTTGACTTTAATAAGCGACTAAAGTTGCTGGCTTATTAGGCTGTCACTGCACATAAACTCTATTTCTGTATGACAAAACAGTTCCCTGCAAAAAAACCCAAAACACCCAAACAAACAAACAAACAAAAACCCCAAAAATAAAAATGGGGGGGAGGGAGGAAGGAAGGAAGCACTTTTATAAACAGAGGTTTGTTTAATTTAAGGTAGCAAGTGATTGAATGGTGCCCAAGGAAGGCCCACAAGAAGTGATGGGTGTCTGACACAGACTCTCACAGGCACGCCACAGACTGCATTTTCACTGCTGGAGACGATGGTTATGGTGGGCTGCAGTGATCAGACTGTGGGCATATGTGACTGAGTTTTAGTTGATATTCCTGCAAGACAGGAAGGGAAGGAGCTTATATCCCACTGGGAAAAGGTTCAGGCATGATTAACTCGGGCATGACCAAACAGGTCAACGATACGACGAGTGTCTAGCACAATAATTAAGTGGGAAGATGTGTGCAATTTGTTTCTTCTTGTTCTTCACATACCAGTAATGCATTAGCAAGGATTCATTTAATCTCTTTCATTATATAAAAATTGATAGCAACACAGTATGACAACCATCCTTTTAATACATTTATTTAAATCCTAACTATCATTCCAATAAAACAGCTGCTCTGATGAATAATACTCTTTAGTGTTTCAACATTAATGTTTGACTTGCAGAGCCACAAAGATGCTTCTTAGATGTTATTTTCTGATAAAAGTACATGCACATGGACAGAAGAAAATATGGTAATATTCATATTTAAAGGATACTGGGTTTTGATCTGAAGTAAAACTCAGCAATAAGGTAATATAAGAGAATCTTGTGCCAAAATATTCTTCCAAAATTTCAAATGATCTTCTGTTTCATAAGAGAGTGACAATGAGATCTCAGTTTATTATATGTGGAAAACTAGTGCGTTAGATTAACAGGGGTCACTCATGCCATAAGTCAACCATCAGGTGACTATGGCACTTACATGATGGTTGAAGGTCAAAACTCACATCCTCTGTTCTGCATTAATTCTGAGCAGAAGTGGATATTTTCCTGCACTACAGTCACCAGCATAGTTTTCATACAATCATTGAATGGTTTGAGTTTGAAGAGACCTCAAAGATCAACTGGTCATCTGATCATCAGCCTCCCTACCATGGGCATGGACACTTCCCACTAGACCAGGTTGCTCAAAGCCCCATCCAGTCTTAAACACTGCCAGGGAAGCTTCCGCAGAACAAGAAAAAATTCTAATCATTTAACCACATTTAGAAAATCCTTCTACATAAGTTGAAACAGACGCTGAAGTCTCCAGTTCAAATTGGATTTAAGCAAGATGAGCAGACATAGTGCCCTAGATCCTAAAAGCATATTACTGTTTAAGTTTCTAAATAAAGTCCTACGAAGGATTCAGTTTAGAAATTTTTTTCAAGGAAAATATGTTTCATAAATGTAATCCATTTCCTGAGCTCATCCTAGAATCTTTCACCAATGGTAACATGTTTTCACAAGACAGATATCTTGAACAATGTTACTGACATGCTATGAAGTGTTGGGCATCTTCAGTAAAACAATATAGATACGAAAGAGTAGCAAGGACCAGCATCTGGTGGGAGATCTGTAATGCTGCTGTATATTTCTTTGTTTGTTTCAAAAATGCTGAAGAAGAGGGAATTTTCTAGGGATTAGAATAACAGCATTATATTTCCAGTTGAGGTAACACAATCTAAAATTCTCTCAAGTAGAAGACAGAACCCCACTGTTGGTTCAACAGCTCGATCCACCAGAATTTTCAGGGTTAGGTATGTCACCCAGTTCATCAATGGCATTCCCAGAAACAAGGAAAAGGTGGCCTGAATTCCATTTGTGAATGCTGAAAAGCTCTCAGTTACACAGGTAGTTAAAGCACTTGCCAACTCCTTCACTAGGAACACACAGCTTTGTAGTCAGACACAACAAACAGCAAATGCAACAGGTAGAGGTAGAACAAATACATTCTGGAGGAATTGGCAGATTTTGAAGGAAGCGTTACCTGGAGATGAAAGCTTCAGTATGGAATCTTGCAAGTAAGGAATTCTTCATCTCTCATCTAGATCCAGACAGTAAATACTGAACACCAAGACGCCTTCAGAGTTAATATCAGGAGTTCAATAAAGCGCAAAGCTGACCCAGGCAGGCTGGGTAGGCATATATGTTTTTCTTAATAATCTCAGACTTTTTCTATATTACATGATTAATTTTGAACGCTTGAAAAGTATCTATAATTGCTAACAAATGATAAATACATGAAAGGAAAATAAAGCCCCCAAATTTTTCTTCAGCAATAATACACTCACCATCCATAACCCACATGAAGACAAGCCATCCATATTTGTCAAAAAAGACTCAAACTCTATTTATACCCTGGTTCCCAGTTGATTTAAACCTTCATTTGAAAATATACAACTGTTAGTACAGGAAAACAGGAATATATCTCATAATATCAGTAAATCACATTTAAATGAGAGCCAGACACCCTTTGACACATGGCTGATAAAACCCCTGGCTTCAGGCATACTAGTGAATTGGAAACACTTGGGGTAGCACCCAATACAGAACAATGTAAGAATAAAATCACACCATAATAAATTTATCTTAGTGACAATTTTATGCACCATTCACTAGTGTTAATTTAATAAAATACCCTTGCAGCATAGCTGTCCCAGACTGCATATTCCAATATATGACTTTAAAGTAGCAGCTGGACTTCACTGAACTGTTTGTCAGTGGCTGAAAGTACTTTTAATGATCATGGATGATACTTCAGGAAATGATAGCATTCTAGCTGTAATTCTGAACGAGAACTGGCTCTTCATTTAATTCTGTAAGGAAATTATGGCTGCAGGAATCTGAGTTTCACACAGAGGTTCAGAGTAGGTAAAGATCTTTCAAGTACCACACAAATTCTCTTAATAGCTTGTTTGCTATACTTTGATCACCTTGCATTTAAATGGAAAAAAATGGACGTGGACAGAAAGAGGAACACATTTTATCTTATGTATTGATATAGTTATTGTTAATTAACTCCCCCTTATGCTTCTATATTTTCCTGTGTAGACATGTCAGAAGTGTAGCAGATGAAATCACTTTGCAAGGAGATGGTGGCCTGCCTCTTTCTTTGTGGTCTCTGTTGTTCTTTCTGGGAAAAAATACGTTCACCAATTATTGACTGAGGAAACTGAAAAAAAAAAAAAATTTTACAGGATGCTCCATAAGGCAGCAGGGAGAAATCAATTCTCTAAGCCTTTATTCCCCTCTCAGAAAAGAAAAAATGCAGTTTGAAATATCTGGTGGGTACAGCATCTTCTAGCTGGCAGAAAGCAATGTAAAGCCTCTTGATGGATGTCACTATGTTATGAAAGCAATCTGGTTACCCAAATTCTTCCTGTATGTCTCTCAGTGCTGCTCTATGATGCAAAGGCCACCATTGCTGCATGCCTTCCCAGTCACTTTTAGCAATGAATGAACTGGCATAAGGAACATAAGGAACACAAGTGCTTCAGAGAACTTAAAAGGGTATGGCTGCCTTATGTATTCTGTTGCTTCTGACTCTGCAATACCTGGTATCACTAAAACCCAGGGGACTGATAGGAGGGAAGCAGGCAGACTATACTAAGAGATCAACATTCATACATGTAGAACTAAAGATTGCTCAGAGAAGCTATTGAGCAGACCAAGCTGCTGTTGAATGAGTAATTGTCTTAAAAATGCATGTATGAATGGCACCACCGTGTACAACCTGGTACAAACCAAAGCTTAATTAGCTATTCTTCACAATAAAAATCAGCTCCACCTTTAATTTTCTCCACAAAATCTTACAAAAAAAAAATAAATCTAAGAATCTTCAACAAATGTTCATTCTTGCACAAATGAAACAGAAGTAGTCTCTGATCATTCAACAGCATAATTTTTTGACTTGGGAAAAACAGCACTGGCAGATTGATGATTTAATGTAAAAAACCCAAAAGCATATGTAAAACTCAAGTAGTCACGAGCTTTGACACATGAAAAGGTTACCATGCATCAGTTGCTCTGTCATTTAGTCACTGTGCATTCTTTCACTCTGTAAGAAGTGTTCAATGCCAGATGATTTAAGGCAGGCACAGAAAATACCCTGGTGTGCCTTTGAAGTCCTCCCAATAGCACCACAAGACATGCCATTTATGCCTCTAGCTAAGTGATTTGCAACTGCACAAAATCTCTGTCTACCTGTATGCAGATGCATCCACACCTGACTGAGGAATCACATATCCCTCACCTACGGTGGGATATTTTACCATCCTGCTGGTATGTGCTGCTGTTTACTAAACAGTGAAGACAGACAGTGCCATTGTGCAGCTGATGGACAACAACTTGTTCATGTGTTGAAAATCAAGACTACTTTATTATTCAGAAAGCACATATACAAACATAAATCCATAAATTTACACTGAAAGGTTTTCTCAGAATATTCCTCTGGAGTTAGTACAGAAGACCATGGCTTAATAGTTTGTTTCAAAATATTGTTTCTCTGTATTGTACAACTGACATGCACTTATTACTAAAAAAAAAAGAAGTGTATTTAGCAGTTATAAAAAATAGTTGGAACAACATCTGGAAAGGAGCATTATCACCACACCTGAGGTACAAAAACACTGAGATTAACACAAACACATGTAAAACAATGCCATATTCTAAATGTAAGATTACAGTATATTGCTTAAGTCAAAATGAGCTTTTCATGAGGCAAAAAGGAAAACATAAGCATTTCAAAATCTTCAAAAAGCTTCTTTCACAGAAAATGTAGTGATTTTTGCTTTTCAATACAACATCATGTATTTATACAAAATCTTGCAGACTGACACTAAGTTTAGTACATGATAATTTAGACTTTCATGGTGTGGTAATATATACTTTTCTGTATAACACAGTGCACCAGATAATACTACTAGCTACAAAGAACTCATTCATTCTTACTGATACAAGAGGCTGGAATTTTCAGTACCAGATAAGGGGGTACATAAAATACTGTCCACTGGTATATTCTGGACACCAGGTCCAGAATAAAAGCTTAAGAACATATCGATAATGTCCAAAAAAATTTGATATCTGGTTTCATTGAGCCTAGACGATTTTTAGAAGCTCTGCTGTTGAGTGTAAGTGGGGAAAACAACCCCCAAAAACCAAACTAAGGAGGGAGATCTTCTTGCCTTGCCATTCCAGATGGATGTAACAGGAGTGATCAGGCTGTATCCCTAGAAACACAAGTAGCTATCAAGCAGCCCTAATACATCTGCTGTCAGAACTTTATCTCACAAACACAAAAATGCTGAGCTAGAAACTACAGAGAGATGCATATGGCCAACTGTGAGGAGTGAGTCCATCTCCATGAGCTATCTCAAAATGAAAAGGTGGGAACAAGAGGAGCTTCACATTTAATAGATTTACATGTACCTCAATACAGGGGTTGCTATGGTGAGAATGATAGGACACCTCCACACTAAGCGATAGATCTCCTCTAGGATAGGAAAAATTTAAATACATTTGTTATCTCTGTTATAAAAGCATCATTATTAGAAACGCACCAAGACTTACTGTAACATCATCATCTTGATCAAGAATTAAGGAATGAAGCTGATAGAGTGAAGAAAGAAGATGAGATGGTTACTTATTGAGAGACAATGCTTATTTTTGTGAGCTGAAAAACACATACTGTGAATCCTATTCTGATTCCACTTTTCCTCAATTCCATTGTCACAGAAGCTCCCCACCCTAGCCAAGGTGATCACAATAGGTAAACAAGAGTAGTGCAATTACTTCTTAATTATTCTTTCTAGGAAAATCCTGGCTACACAGCCAACTGGTAAATATTTTAAGATTTTCTGTCTAAAATTAGAAGTGTTCTGAATTTATGCAAAGCTCTCCCTTCAAATAAATGTTTCTAGTGATGTGAAGATTGAGGAAATGCTTCAACAGCAGTAACTGTGATGGACGCCGTGTTGTAATAATTTGGATACACTTGACTAATGCAGTTATTCGCAATGAGGTTGGCACAGTGCCCAAAGCATAGAGCAAACAAGCACAGCAAAACATTCAGTTCACCATCTCCCAATACTGCACTGAGATCTTTGTTTGTCCAGGGGTACTGGGGATGCTATTGCATCCTCTCTCACATAGAATTAATGAAATAAATTTATATTTCTTTGTTAAATTCACCAATGTGTTTTGTGTAAAAAAAAAAAAATGCTGGTGAGGCACAAGCATTTTTAATCGAATTAGTATGCAACATAAGGCAGCTGTGTATTCAAATGGGTTTTTAAGCAATTTGGTTGTTTTCTTTATAATAACAGGAAAGAACATTTTGATTTTGAAGGTGACAGAGGCAATATTACCAGAATTAAACAATCTGAATTAGCTTTTTCATGAAATGTAATATGTTTTATGATTTTAGATGGGATGCTCCACTGCTTTCAGATGAGCCTTTCACTGTCACAGTCAATGGCCAGGAACAGAATAAGCTCTGGAGGTAGGATTATCCTCAAATTTAATTCTTTTTGAAGAAGCTAATGGCAAATGTTTCTAGCAAACTTTAGGTGCATCTACGTTATAACTAGAGAACCAAGACAGGATATTAGAAGAAAAGATAAGTATGAAATTAGTAAACAAATTTTGACATTTTGCTTAGCTTGAATTTGCAATTTGAAATAGATACAATCTCTGGACAGCTTACAAAATATGTACATACATACAAAATATGATACAGTATATACCTACTTTTTGTTTGCAGATACACATAGGATGAAAATAATAGAAATCATTTAAATGTATAATATGGTGTCAGAGAAACATATCTTCCAAACATTTACATATTAACTTGCATAATACAATAAGAGATATCTGTAAGGAGTCAATGTGCATTTGGTTTTGTTACATCTGAAGACTAGTATTTCTTTGTTTTTAAAACTGCAGTTTGAATCAAGTCCAGAAAGGACAGTAGGTCATCAGTACTAAATAATGAAATAAATAACTAGTAAATAATACTTGTAAAATACTGACTGGCTGTGTTATTTAACATTATTGTTTGAATTTGGGTCAAGTGTACTGAGAATACAAACAAAAAGTACTTTTCTTCTTAACTATTACCAGCAAACTTTATTCAGCTATCAGGCTGGATTCTTTATAACTGACACTTCATCACAACCCTCCTAGATCCCCTGAGGGTTTTCCAACTATGCATGTTTGAGATGTTGGTGCATAAAGCTATTATAGTGGCATAAGGCTATACAATTCCTGACACATGCCCTGCAGTAAAACACAAAACTTGGACAGAATTACCAGTAGGATGGGACTATTTTCAGCACTGCTTTAAAGTAGCCAGCCTGGGTGCTGCTCTGAAACAATACAGTGTTCATAGCCATTTAACACTATGATTTTAAGAGCTACTCCTTGGTTTAAGAACCTCTTGCAGAGTGCCAGTTATTGCTTCTGAGTTACCACTGGGTTTGTGGCAGCTGTGTGCCCTCTGAAGGTTGTGTGTGAGACATTACTCCCCAGGGAGGTGGTTCCCTGTGGAGCAGGCTCTGAGAAACATTTCTGGACTTGGCCAGGAATAGTGAAACCTCACACACCTAAAAACATGTTTTGCAAGTCATGCAGCTTTAATGAAGTCCAGCATACTCAGTCACAAATAATTGTGCAAATCCCATTTAAAAATAATAACATATAAATTTTATTTTGAACTATGTAATCTTAAGACTTCAGTTCACACTTTTTAAAACTAAAGTGGTTATCTGCCTTCTGAGCCTTACACAGAATGTAAAAGGCAGCAAGAGGTTTGGCTGTGACCCTTCATTCCTAGAAGTAAAGCAGAAGGGAATATCACTGGTATTCTAATATGCAGAAGAAAAACTTTCACAGGTCTAGGAGAGGGGAGAACTGAGAAAGGAGACTGCTTAGTGGATGATAAAATGTAGCCCATTTCAGTGGACCCGGAAGAAGATGCACATCCAACAAGACATTCCAAGAAGGAAAACTTTTCATGGGGTCTTTGTTCAGCCATTTTGAGAACCTTGGAAATAGAGAAACACACAGAGCAAACAAGTGGAATTGCAAAGCTATCAACACCAGACATCAATAGAAGAACAGGAAATTCTTGTATTATCTGCTAGTTCATCAAGGCTGGAATCAGATAGCTATGGATTAAAAATTTATCTGGGTTTCTTTCTGATGTGTTACTTCAGCCAATTTGTTGTCATTGGTTGAAGGAGGCTGGGCATGCATCCCTGAGATCAGAAAGCTGAATACCATCTATATCACCACATTCACAATTACTACAAGAAAGCAACCCTAAAATACAAAAAAAAAAAAAAAAAAAAGCTTCATAAGGGAAAACAACAGGCCATAATTAGATAGCCTGTCTTATAATTCTGTGATGTCCAAGAATTGAGATAAAGAGTCTGGCAATATGTGATCTCTAATCACCCTGGAGTAGAGGTAGAGCATTGTGTCACATGCCAAGACAACAGTAATTATGCAGAAAACTCCAGGCCATTAGTGTTAGCCAGAATTCTTGAGCAAGAATATTACTAGAAATAATGGTATGGGACAAGATTACAAGACATTTATAAATGGGTGATTTGGTTAGAGGCAGACAGCATATATTCAGTAAAAGTAAATTATGTCTGACAAACTAGCCTGAATCTGATTATTTTAATGTTGTGTTACAGGAGGAATGAATTAGTGTCTGCAATTTATCTGATTTTCAAAAATATATTTGATATTAGCCATGAAAGAGACCTAGTTTACAAAGGGGAATTTTCAGGCAGTTATTCAAATAGAGTGAAAATTATCTCACGAAAATGAAAGAGCTTGTCAATTAGCAATACTTCAGGTGGAAAAACATATACAATCAGCAGTCAATAAGCACCACTTTACTTGACCTATTACACAAATTGTACTGAAATCAATCTCAAGTTTGGCTAGATTTAGTGGTAAAACATATTAGAAGTAACAAAATTACATTGAGATACAGGGAAATGGATAGTAAAGCTGCATCAACATAGTTTGTCTCTGACAGTTCTGATGCTTTTTCATTCTGTAATTCCTCATTTCCAACTTCATTTTTGCATTCAGCTATTCACTCTTCCTTCCAGCAAATCCCTTCCAAAAACTGAATATATTTTTTAAAAAAAATGTATGTTAAATATTTTAAAGTTATCTATCCCTTTTATTCCAACAGATCCCAAGACCCATATTTGTCCCCAGTGATTTTCAGGGATTCATACCTTAGAGCATGAAGCAATGTGCTACAGCTGCTCCCCAGAAAAGTGGATTTCTAACCCAGGTCATAGTTCTGTCTTTGTCCTGTGGCAAGACCACATCACACTCCAATCTTACAGACCTCTTTGATCAGAGCATTAGATACAATTCCATCAGTCAAGCAACGAAAGCTGTTTGCCTTATACTTTTTTGGTTTAATTTCTAAGAAAATATTTGTCTTAATACAACTCTAAAATTCTTCAGGGCATACTCAAACTCAGCTCTAAGCTTATTTGGTTTAGGAAAAAAGATTGACATATTTTAATCACACATTAACTTTAGAACACGTGAAGGGGTTTTTCCATTGCAACTGCAATTTGAGTGCACTTAGTGAGTAAGAATGAAAATTTTTCCCTGTGGAAAAGGCTATATTAGTGCCATTTAAAAAGGTGGCATGAGACAAAGTGAAGTTTCAGATCCAGGGCAGTGTGTGAAGGATTAAGAGAGAGCAGCAATGGCTACAGCATCCACCCAAAGTCCAGCTGTGCCTCCCTGCTTGTATCGTGCTGGGGACATGCAAGCAAGAGGGCTGGCATTTAGCTGCGATTTAGAATGCAGATGTGGCTGCAGGTAAACCTGTTTTGCCAGGTTAGCGTTTGCCATATCAGCTCTCCAAGCCAGCACCCAGTGCAGACAGCATGCAAGCATGAGGGAGGAGCCAGAAATGCTGAACTAGTCATAGAATCATAGGATTGGAAGGACCTTCAAAGGTCATCTAGTCCAACCCTCTGGCAGTGAGCAGGGACATCCTGCACCAGATGAGGTTGCTCAGAACCTCATCAAGCCTAGCCTTTAATTTATCCAGGGATGGGGCCTCCATCACTTTTGTGGGCAACCTGCTCCAGTGCCTCACAACTTTCATGGTAAAAAACTTTTTCCTAATGCCTAACCTAAACCTGCCCTGCTGTAGTTCAAAACCATTGCCCCCCATCCTATCACTACATGCTCCAACAAACAGTCCCCTGTAGGCCCCTTTCAGGTACTGGAAGGTACTGAGGTCTCCCTGCAGACTTCTCCAGGCTGAACAGCCCCAGCTCTTGAAGTTTGTCCTCACAGGAAAGGTGCTCTAGCCCTTGTATCATCCTTGTAGACTTCCTGTGGACCCACTCCAATAGTTACATGCCCTTTCTGTGCTGAGGGCTCCAGAGCTGGACACAGACCGCCCAGTGGGGTCTCATGAGAGCAGAGCAAAAGGTCAGAATCACCTCTCTTGACCTGTTGACTACAGCTTTGCTGACACAGCCCACTGTGCTCTGAATAGTCCCCAGAAAGGTGCCTACTATCTACACTAAGGAGTATATTCAGCGAGCTGCTTCCTGTGATGAGATTTTGCATCCTTCCTGATCTCAGATACACGTCGTCATTTCCCTTTATCCCTCCCTGTTCTGTGTCAGTTCATCTGAGGAGCTTGGGATCACCCATTCCACAACTATGGGCGCAAAAGAATGACTCATTGCCGTCACATCTGATTTTAACCAAGAAGGGGCAACAGGCTATAAAACATCTATTTGCCCATATGTCAGTCAAGGTTGATTAAGAGATACATTGTTGCTGAAAAAATACCAAATGGTGATGCAAGAATTTTCCATTTCTTGAACCAAAAGTTTACTTACTAACTAGTTAGGTATACAAGGTAACTAATGGCTATAGAAAGTAGCTTCAGTCTAACAAAGCTTCACTTATGCTCTAAGGTCACACATTGTTCAAGGAAAAGATTAAATCCACCTCGACATACTTGAAAATTTGAAAAATGAGAGTGACTCAAGCACTAAGAGAGCAGCATGTACAAAATTGGAACCTTGATAAACACCTTATCCAGAGGGAAGCAGAGAGCTGAAGACAGAAATTGTCATATAACTGCAGTGTAGAGTAAATGCGGTTCCTCCTTTATTTTCAGTTAACTTCATTTTTATCTGTGCTGTCCTTTTTTAATATTCTGAATGAGTGCTTTAAGGTATAGACTCAACCTGATTTGAGACAAAAATGTAAAGGAGCTGGGCAAATATACTCTTCACTAAAGGGGAATGACACTACAAACCAGGCCTGCTTGCCCTAGTATCCTAGCACATCCTGACTAGATAGATTAAGGAAAAAGCTTCCAGCTTTACAATATAAGACAGGGAGAAGCAGGAGTTCCAGAAGGAGCAAAACTGGCTTACAGTTATTCCTGTTGCCCTCTGAAGTCCCTTCACATGCAGTCAGGTAAAGGGGTAAAAGCTTGAATCCTGAAAACGACAGATGGACTGACATGATCCACTGGCATGATCATTCAGAATTAAGAGTACTCAAAAAGTGGAAGACTCATAATCTTATTCTTATTGTCTCATTTAGAGGATTGAAAGAAGACATCATACTTTTCAGTAGTACGCCCAGACCTGGGATCACCAATGCTCTGAGGCTGCTTCCTTCAGCATCACTGATGAAACTTCTTCACTTAGTAAAATTTGCTCCAAATTTCTTTCAGAACAAGGTTCTACTGTTTGATGAACATCTTAATGACTATTTCATCCCTTTTGTCTCCTTTGAACCTAATTATTCATACTCTGTGACAATACAGTGAGAAATCATGATAGACTTCACCAAGGGTAATTCATAACCTAGTCATTCAGGCAGGTGTTCTTGAGAATAGAACACCTGCTATCAATAGCATACATGAACCTGGGAGGATACTGAATATGCAAATTACTGACATTTAAGTGAGGAAATATTCTACCTCCCTTGTTGAAAAAGATCAAATACCTTCTCTAGATCTACCCATAGGTTACCAAATATCCTTTTTTAAAATTCTAAACAAACTAGCAATTCACAGAACCCAAACTTTTCCAACAAATCTTGGCCTCTGGAGAATTGGCCTCTTCTTGGTGCTTCAGCTGGGAGACATTGAAAGACATCCAAGGCCAGAGGATGGAGGTGCTGCTGTCCCATCCCTGGGCTAAACCACAACCTTGGGGCTGAACTCACACATGAGCACCTTGAGCTGAAACACAAAGCTTAAACACAATGCTCCTGCTTTCCTGCTAAGTGTTTGACCTCAAGCAAATCCCACAGAGCATTAAGGCAAGAAATGGAAACACAAGGCAATCACTCTCCCACCTGCCCACCCCTCCCCCTGCCTAACCAGGCTGGGGGGCCAGTAGGCCCCCCGGCCTTTCTCCTCCCACCATGGCCCCTTGGAAAATGCAACTCACCAGTGGTCTGTCCTGCAGCAGAGACACCAGGAGGAGCATCCCTCAGGCCCCACAGAGGGGGCAAATGGTGACTGCTGCCCTTTCCTGGTGGTGTCAAATAGGAGAGTGNGGTGAGACAATGGAACAGGTTTTCCAGAGAGGTGGTGCTGAGGCTCTGAGCAACCTGATCTAGTGCAGGATGTCCCTGCCCATGGCAGGGAAGTTGAAACTAGATGATCTTTAAGGTCCCTTCCAACCCTAACCACTTTATGATTCTATGATTCTTTACCACAAATTCTGAAAAAAATTAGTTTTAGATGAGCCTGGGGAAAAAAAATTTAAAACTGTAGATATTTAAAAGACAGTAAGACATAGTGCTTAGAGATATGGTTCAATGATGGGTTTTGTTAGAATTAGGTTGATGGCTGCACAAGATGAGCTGAAAGGTCTTTTCCAATCTAGGCAATCCCATAATTCTATGATACATAACCACAGATCATCTATTCTATGATCATCATCTTGTTCTATGCCCCTCCTACAGCCATAGGCATCTTCCACTAGCCCAAGTTGCTCAAGGCCTCCAAGGCATTGGAGGCTGCCCTCCAAAGGGCATCCACAGCTTCCCTAAAGAACTTATTCCAGTGTCTCACCACCCTCATGGTAAATAGTTTCTTCCTAGTATCTAGTCTAAATCTACTCTCTTTCTCTTACTCCTTGCTCTATAACTACACTCCCTCATAAAGAGTCCCTCCCCATCTTTGCTGTAGGCCTCCTATAGCTACTGGAAGGCTGCTGAACAGCCCTGATTCTCGAGGCTGAACAACTCCAACTCTCTCAGCCTCAAGAAGTGCTCTAGACATCTGATCATCTTCATGGCACTCCTCTGGACTCATTACAATAGGTCCATGTCTCTCCTGTGCTAAGGACTCCAAAGTATCACTCAGAAGCAGAGCAATGAATGAGGGAATAGACTGAAGTATGAAATATGCCAAAAAAGTCTAATCCATCTAGTTACTCTACATTGAGAGATAGGTATTTTTCATGTGATCTGGATCCTTCTTGTTGTAATGCTAATGGGGCCTTCACCCAAATCAGTATTAGGTTATTTTCTGTGTCTTAGTGAAAATGACTGATTAGGAAAGCTAATGTAATTCACACCATGCATCAATTTCATTACACACTGTGTTTTAAAGGATAAAGTGATTCTCCTTTCTTACTCCAAATTTCTGTTTAAACCACCTCTTATTTTTAAAGTTAATCTTAAAATTAGTCATTAACATGTCTGGTAGCCGTAGTGTTGCCAGTTCTACCAGCCTTTCTCACAAATATTATGTGTGAACAAACACTAACAAAAAAAGACTGCTGCCAGCTAATAGTTTCCCTGTGATGGCTGCTTCATAGAATTATATATAAATTGCTTACACAGGATTATAAATAAATTTCTTCATAAATTTCTTCTTTTTATTAATTATCCAGTAAATTAATTAGATAAGTAGAGTAAATTATAGAGTATGTGGTAGGATTAGAGTTTAGAATCATAGAATAGTTTTGGTTGGAAGGGACCTTAAAGATCATCTAATTCCAATCCCATCTGCCACACGCATGTCCCACATGTCCCACTAGATCAGGCCACTCAGTGCCTTGTCCAGCCTGGCTACAAACACTTAAAGAAAGGGGGCACAACCTCATCCAGCCTGGCCATAAACACTTAAAGAGAGGGGGCACAACCTCTCTGGGCAACCTGTTCCAGTATTTCGCTACTCTCACCATAAAGAACTTCTTTCTTATATCTAGCCTGAATCTACCCTCTTCCAATTTACATCCATTATTTCTACACTTTCCATCACATATCCTATTAAAAAGTCTTACACCAGCCTTTCTGTAGGCCTCCTTCAGGTATTTTTAAGCCACTATGAGGTCCCCTCTGAGCCTTCTCTTCACCAGGCTGAACAACCCCAACTCCTTTAGCCTGTCTTCCAGCCCTTTGATCATCTTTATGGCCCTTCATTTGCTAGTAAATTGCTGGGGTTTTTTTTCCCCATTCCAAAGTGAAAAAAAAAAATAAAAAAAATAAAAAATTCTGAAACTGAAAGTTTGGAATACTTACGTTTTTCCTGCCAGCAAACTCAACATATGGTATCTCTATGAAACATATACCCTGAAAGCTCTGGTAGATTCAAGAGTTAAAACAGCTAAGAAAGTGATCTAAATTTTGAAAGTAATGAAAACAGGAAAGGATAATGATTGTTAGAAACAAAAAGTGCTATGACATCTAGACTTCCCGTCAAGGAATGTCAAGGAATCTGACACCTGGTATGCCATAGGTCCTTCCCAAATTTATGATTATCAGGCAAATTGCTGTGCTCAGACTGATCAAATACTGTATCTGTTGCAACCTGTTTCACTGGGATAAATGTCCTTGGGAGCTACACAAATTGCAGAGAGAGGTTTGACTTTAAAATTGCAGACTGAGTTGCCTCAGCTCCATGGGCTGCAGCCAATAAAACCTGGGCTCCAGCAGAGATCCTGAAGCCATATCTTCACACAACTGGCTCAGAGGACACTTAAATACACAAGGACATTCAACACAGTCAGATGAAAATTGGTTTGTCAAACCTCCCAGCTAATTCTGGCAGAGATCATTTTTGCAAATTTATGCTATTTTAATCCTTTCTAGGTTTAAGAAGGAGCAATACAAAGTTTCTGCAAGTTTCTAGAATAATGGTTTGCATCACAAGGTGCGTTAATCTTATATGCTAAGCTATTAAGAAATTTTTAGTTTTTCAAGCATGCAAGCATGGAAAATGTAGGCATAATAAGACTTTAACATAAGTACCCCTACTAAGGAATTTGGGATGAGTTACAGTGTAGGTGTGCTTTATAACCCTGAAACATTCTAATAACTTTGTTTATGAGCTAAAAAGGGAAGCAAAAGTATGATTTTTATTAATTTAGACAGTTTTGTTAGTTGTTTGCTGCAAGTTTTTTTTGTAAATTATTGAATACTAAGTAAAATTATGTTGACATCAAATATTTTTATAAAGTATTTGCAAGATTAAGCTGTAACACTGTGACCTTAATGATGCTCTTAATATAACTTTGAAGTGAATGTGAATGAACATGAATTTATGTAGCTTATAAGAATGTAAATTTCAAACTATTAATCCATGTGGTTAAAAATTAGCATGTAAAGATAAAATAAGATATGGGTATCTTTGAACTTTTGAACTTTCCCTCAGGAAGTTGTTTACTACTCTGCAGCCATTGAGCCTGACTATTTAAAATGCAATTAAAAGAAAGACAGTAAAAAGACTGGGCAGTTGAATTAATAACATAGAACTATTCTGACAGTTGATTCTGTCTTTTCTTGATTAAATCAATTTGTGAATCAGTAATTATAGTAATTCTAACATCTCTGTAGAATGGTTTAGAACAGGCCAGTGTTATACTAGGTGCACATCAGCACACATATGTAGCCTTGCCAGTAAAAAAACCTCAGAACACTCAGATCAGAATAAGTTTGATTTCCTAAGAAAAATGTGTTGCAAAACTTGCCCGAAGCTAAGTCTCATGGACACATGAAAAAAAAAGATCACATCCACCAGATGACTGAGAACTGGTTATCCTCAGACTTTCCTGCAATGTGGCATCAGGCATATTAAAATTGCTGTCCATGTTAGAAAGAATTGTCAAGCAGAAGTGCTAGCAATGTACATCTACTTCAGTTGGTAAAAAGCAGTGTTAGTCCATTGTCTTATATTCCATTTGTCCTGCCCTGAACAGGGTTTGGAAGAATCATATGGATGTGGTGAAAAAAAAGAAAAAAAAAAATTCTTCTTAATTAAAAGTAGAATTCGTTAGGAAATAACTAATAAGAAGGTTACGCTTTAAGATGAAAAGCTGCCAGTAGAAGAACTGAGCTCACATGAGTTTCTTTGCTCTTTTGCCTTTAAGTGAAGTTATCGATATGCAACAATTCAATGCATAAAAGAAAACCCACTCCAGTGAAAATATTTCATGTTTTACTTCATGTTTTATTTCATGTTTTTGTTTACTGTCTGCTACCTTGAAAATCTGATATCACAAACTCCTTATGATCAACCCCTGCCATTATAGCACTCAAGGAATATTTGAGCTACAGACTTGCTGGCTGTGTAAAATCACATCCATGATTCCTATTCAAAGACTGTCTACTGTAAGAAACCTGAGCCATTACAACTACATGGAATACTCCAGTTTGTCTTGATACCACAGGTGGCACTGAGGCAGAGAAAGGCAGATAGTATACAGAAATAAGCATGAAAAAAGCATTTTTTCCTCATCTTTTCTCTCCAGACATTAGAGAACACTCAATTTTAAAAATAAACACCTAAATGAATTATCAAATTTATTTATTACTTTTAGAAAAACAAAACAAAAAGTTTGCACGTCCTGTAATGGGACATTTTCTTCTGGGAGACTCTGGTATCTTAGTAACACTGAAGTCCTACAGACATCACTGAGTTCTGTGACTGCCTCTGTCCAGCACAACAAAACTATAACCTTACATGGCACTGACATGGCTCATGCATATGTAGAGGACACTGAATTCTCTATAAATTATCTCAGTAACTTGCTTTTCCTATCAAACTAATAATTTCATTTGGCTGCCTGTTGTATTAATTTCCTGATCAAGTAATTTGTGCTTACTGAATTACTGATTTAAACGTAATTGTAACATTAACAGTGTTTATACTTTTATAATATTATGAGCTCAAAAAATTTTTAGCAATTTTGCATAATAAAATCATTAGAGAGGATAAATTTTTTTACTCTCATTTTCATACAAAACCTCCTATTCTGTCAACTCACTATAGTATTAAAAACCTAAAGACAGAAAGAAGCGCAGTTAAAAATACAGGAAATTATACGGGTTTGCTCGGTAGCTACTATGTAATCTTGTTACAGAGGCAAAAAATAAATGATGGCTCCATTATCCATTTCTGCTCCTAACCAAAACAGCTCTAACAGCTGGTTAAACATTTTAAAACAGACATTTCTGACATTTCTTCTAAGATCATTTTAATTTCCTCCCAAATGAATCCTTGACAGTACTAGTTTTTATTTGAGATTTTTAAGGAAATGGGAATGAAGAGACATTTTTGGTAACACATTTATCCATGCTTTCACTATTAGTCTCCTGAAGAAACAGCCCAGGAAGCAATACAAGACCTCCCGACAAATGGATAAGTAAAAACACATTTTCAGCAACAGAAATTATTTTTTGTCTACATGAGAACAGTGGGGTTTTTTCAGTCAGATCAATTAACAGGAACAACAAAATCAGAAGGAATTAACTGGCTAAACTGATATATGTTCACTGCCATATTTACATTCTACTTGGTCTTTCTAAGCAATGAGGACATTATTTTTAAAACATTTATATCCCAGATAAGGCAGAAATATGCAAGAGGTAGACAGATACATGCATGAGATAGACATGAAAAAATATTCTCTACATAAAAGAACTTCCCTTGACTTGCATGACTTTTTGTATCAAGCACCAAGCTCCTCATTCTAATAGGAAACTACACTAAGGATCATTGCACTAATGCATGAGGATTTGTGATAATGTTGCAGAAATTCTACTGTCAAAACTCAACTGCAGTGTAATGACTTTTTTAACATGGTTTCTAAGAACTACTCAGCATGAATTGACCCTACGTATGTTTTACTGCAATAATATGTCAGCTATCCAGCAAGTAAAAGCAGAGAAACAGAAATCAATAAGCCTCATCCATCCAAGCTCTTACTATACAGAGGCCACCTGAAGGTAAGAGATCACAAATATGAAAATGAATATATTGCATTCATAGCAATAATAATTTGAAACAGAAGTTATGTGGGCAAGAATAAATACCAAAGCTTTGTCAGACTGTGTCACTTGCATTGTCAATGACTGATTCAATGAATCACAGAATATCAGGGATTGGAAGGGACTTTTAGTGATCATCTAGTCCAATCCCGCTGCTGGAGCAGGAACACCTAGACCAGGTCACACAGGATGGCATCCAGGCAGGTTTTGAACTGATGCCATCTCATACCTCTGTATTCAGGAATCAACTCCAATTTCATTGTAAGAACAACCATTAGTGTCAACAGTAGAGTCACTGACATGTTTGCACAACATAGTGGAAGTATCAAATTTAGTCATGGAGTAGATATTCCAACATTGATCAGTAAAAATAGAACAATATGGTGAATAATTAGAGTTGGCTTTCATGCATAGTCATATTCTTTGTGCTAATACGACAGCCCATCTAGATTTCTAGAAGAAACTGCTGTTTTGCAGGACAGAGGCTGTATTCAGCAATATTTAATTATCAGAAGTCTACTACATAAGGACAAACCTAAAACTTTTTTACATGCAAGATTTTACCAAATCAAAATAGGAATGTACAATCAAATAATCTATCAGTGTTATGAAAACACCCCCAATCTAACTGTCCTCAAAATCAAATATTTGGGAAAACTTTAGTTACTCTGTGCCTGGCAAAATCATGGAGCAGATCCTCCTGAAGGTGCTGCAAAAACATATGGAGGATGACAGAGAGGTGATTGGAGGCAACCAACATGGCTTCACCAGAGGCAAATCATGCCTGACTAACTTGGTGGCCTTCTATGGCAGAGTCACATCATCGGTGGATAAAGGAAGGGCAACTGACATTATCTACCTGGACTTGTGTAAGGCATTTGACACTGTCCCATATGACATCCTGGTCACCAAACTGGAAAAAAATGGGATAGATGGACCACTCGCTGGATAAGGAGCTGGTTGAATGCTCATTAAATCTTATGTAATTACTTAAAGCTGAAGAAGTATTATTTCACCCATCAAGATGGAGCTTCTTCTGGAGCTGAAAGGCAACTCCTTAGAAGCCCAAATAAACCCCATTTCTTTAGAGCATTTGCTATATTCAGTTAAAACCATGCAAAAAAAGAAGAAAAAGGCCACTGTCTTTTTACCCTGGTATTTGTAAAAACTGGCTTCTGATTTTGAGTAACTAAATATATAGGGAAGAAATTTCTAGGATTTAGAGAAGAATGAATACACTTTCGTTTTGGTGACTGTTCATGCCATATGTAACTCATGTATACTGCACAGCCCTGAGAAAAATCATTACTTTGACACTCCTCCAGAATGGATTTTCTGTTGCAGTTGTAATTCTCTTATCAGCAAAAACCTTAGAAGAGAATAAAGCTTCTTTTTATAGGAGCTGTATGTAATCAACACATTTTGTTTCCTTTTGTCATATTTTCTTTATGTCATAATGGTAGAAGTATTTTGTTTTGATATTTGCAACAGTCTCTATTGTTTGACAAGTTGAAAAGGTATCAAAAAGAAAATTTACTTAGCTGTCTCTGTGATCCTCAAATTAATAATGTGTTGCCTACACTGCTAAATGGCACAGATGATTGTCAGAAATCCCCAACATTGCCATCTCTAATTTCTATAGTACAAGTGGGGTACATGTATTATAATGCTGATTATAAGCTCCTATGGAATAGCAACATACTCATAATCATTTTCTTCCTAAACAAGATTTTAAAAGCCAAACAAATTATTATATAGCGCTGCTGATGAAACTAGATCCTGTTGGTATTGTACTGCTATTTTGCTATACTTTACTATGTTTATTTTATTGTATTCAAATGGAGAAGGTAAAAAGCAATAATATATGCTAGCTGATTTGCAATTTTCTTTGCTTCCAGACTACATCATTGAGATGCATAATAATATCATCCATACTATGTCCAGAAGAGGTTGAGCAGGAAATCTGTTTCACAAATATTAGCAAGAACTATTAAATTCTGGGAACATAGAAGACTACATTCTGACATCAAAATAAATAAAAGTTCCAGACAATAATGTAATATTTTTCTGTAGAGAGGCTTGGAGAGAGTATTTTCTAATTCTCATTCAGAAAAGAATATATTTCTTCTAGAATCCAGTCCTTATAACAGTCATAGCATTGCCTAAAACATGAAAAAAAACAGGAAGAAAATAAAATTCATGCAGTATGTATTACTAACAAGTATTCTATTACTATTTAGTAGCTGCATGAATCAAATCCATTTTGGAGAGTAGGTAAAATAATTAATCGAGTGATATTAGCACCTTACCTGCTGATGATCTCTAACAGCAGCTTCCACCCTGATCCTCCTGTCATACACTTCTCTGAGGACATCTTTAGTGTTTAAGTAGTTGTTCTGGAAGATCTGATATTCTTGAGCTAACCACAGATTTTCTTCGATAATCTGTTCCAGAGCAACCTAAAGAGAAAAGTAAGTAGTTACTGAAAAATGTCATTCTAAAAAATAAAATTACAAGTAACTTCTACAGTTTCACTGACTTGTTCACTTACCAACATCTGCAAAACATGGATAAGATTACGGTCTCAGTGAAACAAAAAATTTCAGATGAATTTCAAGTGTTCAGAATTTTGCTGAATACTGAAGTAAATATTATTAATAAATTATACAGAAAATTATATTGTAAATAGTTACAGTAATAATAACTAAACAGAACACATCCTCTACTTTAATAGACAGAAGCTTTCACAATGGGCTGCTCCCTGAATGGAGCCTGTTGATTCAGCAAGAGGGAGGCCAGCCTTCAGAGCTCTCAGTTCCGAACTGTGAGGGAAAAGTAATCACAAGAAGTGGGAGCATCCATCTGTCCTACTAGCTGCCTCATCACAATCCAAAGAAAGAAATCACAATTTTATTTTTTTTTAATTATTTCTGAGCTAGCAATATTACAGGTAATTCTGTTAACTTCCCTTCTCTGCTTCTCTCCTTCAAAAGACTACTTTTTAAAGTCAAAAGATGCATGTTCAAGGTAGGAAAAAGATATCTTGAGCATTAAGTAAATTATACTAATTTTTCCAGGTCACTGGTTGAAGGTTCAAGATGACAAATTCTAAAAGAACCAGACTTTTTTGCTGCTAGTTCACGCTTTATTTGGAACAGCAACATAAATACATGCTGGAGACATTTCAAATAGACTGTATTACAGCTACAAGTTTGCCCAGAAGCCAGGAGAGCTATGGAACTTTGTTGAAATTCAAACTCTGCTTCAGTATCTCCTGTGTCTCTAAAAAAACCCTGTGAAATAGTGGACCAATAAAAAGTAATTTCATTTAGGTCACAGTGATAATGTCAAAAAGCCTATATGTTTTCTGAATCTGTTCCCAAGCTGGTAATTTAGATTCTCACCTCTCAAAGGCAAAACTCTCCAAAGGGAAATAGCGGCATGCCTGAACAGGTTCCCAGATGTATCTTGGAGCTGCTTTAATTTTGGGAGTTCCCAAGGCAATTAGCATATTAACAATTATTTTACTTCTTTTTCTGTAAGATATCTTAATCAAGATATACCCACTTTTGTATGTGTATTTATACACGATTTCTGAAAACACTGTCCAGGAATTTGCTGTGGTTATGCAAAAAGATAAAAATCTTTTTCTTGTACAAAACCATCACTGTCTAAATTCTTGTAATATTTAAATGCTACGTGTCCTTCCCTAAGTAACAAAAAAAAAAAAAGTGGGATTATGGAAGAAGATGTGATTGTAATTTTTAGTTATCTTCAGGTAGAGGGAAAGCCTGTTTTTCAGGCCTCTGCAATTTTCACCGATATAGACTAAACCTGAGAACAAAAATGAGTGAAGTCCTACTGCTTTGTACAATTTAAATTAATCCAGACACTTTGACAAAGAGTAACAATACTCTAAAGAAAATACCTTTCTCTAGATTTTATAAGATGCTATATCAGTTCCCTAGTCCCAAAAATTGCTTCACTGTATACCTTGACAGACAAAGCAAAGAGGTTCTTCTTCTCTAACTCCCTCCTCTAAAAGATAAGCTGAGGTTCATAAATCGGAGTATACATCCTTTAAATTCCCAACAGCACACACTGATGTTTCAGCTGAGGATTTCCCAGAATGTAGGCAAAGAAAAAAAAAAGCACTTAAAGTATTTTATCTCAATGAATGAGAGGAATGGTCAAACTCAGCATGCCAGAATATACACTAGAATATACACTACACTTCTTTCTCCAGAAGAATTGGAGAACTGATCATGTGACATGTGTTTTACCTCTGGCACTGAAACTTCTGAATTTGTGGACTTGCAAGCTTATAAAAATCACCACTATTCATGTGCTTGCTCTTTTACTAGAGGAAATTTCTTCCTGATTCAGCACATCTGCTCTTTCCTCTTTATGTTCTCTTTTCCAACACAGCAGCCTATGAAATCTCTCTGGTCTCCTGGAGCAGCAGGAAGACGAAACACCTTTTTGTGCATTAACTGAACATATCTGAGGTGCAGTTCCTCTCTCTTACAACAAGAATTTATAATGAGTCAATAAAATATGAGAAAGTAAGATGAAAAAAAAAATGCCAAAAGCCTTCCTCAAAACAAATTGTTAGCACAAGGGCTGCTGGAGCAATAGGAAAGCAGATGCAAGGTCATGCAATGCAACAATGAATTATTAGTCCAGTACTTTAGGCCATAGCAATTTTCTTGTAATAACTAAACTACAATCCTTTAAGGCTGTAAAGAGAGACCCACCACTAACCTACGACTGTCACAGACAAGTAAGGGACACTGCAGCACTGAAAATATGTGTTTCATGTTATTTTCCCATCCTTTTATGTCTATTAATGCCCATCACTTTGTGTTGCAAGTCATCCAAGAATTATTTTATGGTTCCAAGTTTATGTGACAAAAGTTTGTAAAGTATTGTAGAGACAAATCTTAAGATCAATTACTTTGTCCACATAATGATGTAGCTATAAAAATGATATGCATTCATATAGTTTACAGGGTCAATCATCATTTCAAGTAGTCACTCTGAAAGCAGTGTTTTATTTGAAAGATAAAACAATTGATTTTGACAATCAGATGCATCAGCACAATAAACTAATTATTAAAGTTTGTATATGAATTGGTTATACCACTTAAAATTGATGAAGTGAGGAATTGAATTGGTTTCCCCAAGCAGAAATTACTGTTTCTTACACATGCCTGAAGTATCCTGTTTATAATATGAACAGCAAAATAAGAAATAATTTACTTAAAATTACTGTGTTCATGTGCATTTGCTCCTTCCACCCTATAGGCCTTCACTAAAGGAGTTTAGCAATGCTCTTCATGTCCATTCCCAGGGCATAAAAAGTGTGTTGATACCATGTGCCACATATTCATTGTAATACATTTGAGAAGTCCAATGGCTACAGAAAATTAAATTAATGTAAAACAAGCATAAGGTATTGGTTTTTTTTTTTCTCCTGTAGGAGGATCGACTGACGCAACTAATGCTTATTAGCAAATAGTTTGAGCTTTGTATGTTTCAGAAGCTGTATTGGTTTTTGAACTGATAGAAACACTGATTGACACACCTTGATGGGATCTTTTGTTTATTTGATTGAACCATCAGCATTTTGATGGTTGGTAATTTATGCACCAAGGATCTGGAAAGTACTCAGATAAATCTCTAGAAATTCAACTATTTTAAGGTATAAAGAAATCTGTGCCTCACTTGAAATAGGCATACACGTTGTTGATACTATATACTGATCTAATGCACATTTCGATGGTGTCAGAGCTGAAACAGGTCTTCCTCTGTATCTGCAGCCAAAAGAAGAAAACACATAGCCCCGAGTCACTAAAACTTCATCTAATAAACAGCATCTTTTGCTTTGTTGTGTTTGGGAAGAATTTTATAATCTACACACAGACTGACAGAGAGAAGTGAGAGATCATATTTCTGCAAAAATTACTATTTGGAACAAATTGATTACTCTTTCAGTAGGAAACATCTTCTGAGAGATTGCATTTTTTCCTATTTGCAAACTAAAGTAACAATAACTACAAGCAGCCTTTCATAGCACTCCAAATGGCAGCTCCAACAGTTCTGAAAAAAAACAAGTTTAATTCCTATAAGGAGCCAGTGAAAAAATAATAAGGAGAATAAACCCAGATCTGCATTAATGTATGTTATACAAGTAATAAATACTGCTAAAATAATAACAAAACCCCCCATTAAAATATTACTTATATAATATTAGAAAATATAAGCACAGACAAGACATTAACATTACAAATATTAAAGAATAAACAGTATATAATACTTTTAGGTTACAGTTCTTCATGTCAGCCAAAGCTGAAAAATACATATTTTTTCATTTACAGTCTTTTCTATGCATGGAATATTCTTGACATCCACAGAGTTATTTCTGGTACATGAGCTAAATTGTATTGACATTAAAAGAGAACATGATTTTAGAATAAGATCTGAATGCTCTAACACATTTTTTTTATGTTGATATACCCTTTACCCATGATTATATTGGTTCAGATGATCTGAAAATGTAAAAGTATGTAGAAATTTGAAATACTAGGAATATTTAAGTTTATCCCATTTCAACATTTTTAGAGGCCTGGAAATAAAGTAAATGTAAAATTATCAGAGAAATCAAAGGATTTACTAGTTTAGAGGCTCATAAGTGGTAAAATGGTAAAGCAACTGATCAAGCATTTTCTGTCCTAACTTTATCTGCAGTTAAGAAACATTGATAACAGGGAGAAAACTTTTACTTTGTGGCATCCAACTTATTTTAAAGCCAAGTGGCTGTTCTGAGATTCTACTTAAAGTGGTCTCAATGAAATGCCTATGCTCCAGAATCAGGTCTGTGAATAGCTACATTAAAGAAGGTCTATAAAGAAACCAGTTGTCTTTCAGAACATAACAACCGAAGTATCTCTCTCATCTCTACAATAAGTTTGAAATGTTATCCTTGCTCTGCTGAACGGAAATGAACTGTTGGACAATTAACTGATTTTGTTGTGGATAAGCAGCAAATACATTCCTCTTATTGAAAGAATCAGGGTCAAGAAAGCTCTGCCTAGAGTTAAAATTTTGCCTCTCAGTTTTTGTGATCAGTCATCATTACCAATGCTCAGAAAGAGAAAACCAATGCTTAAGACCTTTAGAAAGCAACTAGATATGCTCTGGGTTCATACTTTAAAATAGGAACTTGGTATACAAGTCAAACATTTATACCTTCTATGTAAGAAAATTCAAGGGACATGCAGGTGATTGGAAAGTCTTGAATCGATATGTGATCACTTAAAGTCATGGCAATACTCTTCAACAGCTCCTGAAAAAAATGTAAATTTGTGCTGGAAAGCACACTGAAGAATTGGCAGTCTGAAAGAAGACAGAGGAAATGAAGGGATGAAGACAAATCTTCAAGATGTCTGGTGCTGTGATTGTGTTAGGGCTCAGTACTGATTTGCTGACAGCAACTTGGGTATGTCACTTAAGTAAGCTGCAGCCCTTTTCTTTCTTAATATCACAGAAAGAGATTAGTATCAAAGCACTGAACTGCAAGTAAAACATGATGCCTTCAGGTAGCAGGGGTCACTGCCTCCACCAATGATGTCAGAAATATCGCTTCAAAAGAGGAAATTAGTGACTCCCTAGAAGTGAAAAATAACGGAGTACTAAAGCAAGCAGAACACAAGTTCAAAGAAGAAAAGAAATTGAATAAATAACACTGCTGTTGCAGAAAACACAAATGACAAAAGGCTATAAAACAAAAAGGAAGAGCATGGATTTGAAGCTAACTGTGGAAAACTGCAACTTCAAGTGATTTTATTACAAATTAATTGGAAACAGTTGTGATGATATACAGTGCCAGTAAACCAGAAATTGATTGAAGAGGATCTCATTGTATCCATTGGTTCTGAATGCAAATGAAAGAAAAATCAAGCATTCAAATACCAGAAAACATTAAAAGGAAATTGTTTAGAGCTATGCAGTTTGTAGCAAAACACCTCTGTATCACAACAGATGCTTATTTTTTTTAACTTTAAATCAAATATTTGTGTTTATTGATGATAAGAGATAAGAAATGTAAAACTTTCCCTTAAAATTTGTTGTATACTCTAAAACTTATGCACTGAATATAGGTTCATTGTTGCATATTTTCAAACAGGAAAGTTTCATTTCAGGAAAAGAAAAAGGTACCTCTTCCAAATAAAGTCAGTCCATGCATATAATGGCATGCAAATTAGTATAAAAACTCAAGTTAAAGTTGACATAAGTGAAAAAAAAGATCTTGAAATTATGGAGAATCCAGAACTCCAAACAACAATCCTCTTCAAATTTATATGCTTTCATTGAAAAGAAAGATTTTGATTTCATTACTGGTTTCTGCAAAACATAGTTTTAGACTGTTAAACACATTATTTGCCTATTGCTGCACCATTAATTTTTCTTCTATATCATCACTGTTTGATTATATATACCTGTAAATATTTTTAGAATATATGATGAGAAAGAGTTTCACTTGCAGTGCCATTCTGGAAAAGATGAAACTGTATGAGAATGTCCTTTTATTTGATTATGACCAGTCAAAGATTCATAAAGGCTCTCCATTTTCTTGAATATTTAGGAGTAGATAATTCTGTATCACTAGGGGAAGAGGCTAATTACTCACAGTGAGGTCGTTAGATTCACTCTTTTTGTCATTACAAAGACTAACATTTTTGCAATAGCTCTATGCAGCAAATAAATAATAAACCTCCTTATTTCAGTGCCAACCCAAATGTTGTCAACTGTATAGCTGCAATAATTAAAGTGAGAAAGGTATCAAAAAAATTAACAAATATAACTGCCATAATATTTATTACCTATATAATGACCCATGCAACTGCAGTGCCTCTGAAAGTGCAAATAAAGAGATTCATGTGACAACTGTGATGATTTCTTATTAACTTCATTGTAATTTAAAAAATATTCTGTTGTTTCATTAAATGAAACATGGGAAATTTACTGGATATTACAGAATAATATATTTTATTTTGACAGATACTCTAGACAACCATAAAAATATTAGCATTCAATTCTAGCTTTGCAAATTCTTCCATTTTATTTTGAAAGGATCAGTTGGAAGGATCAGCTTTCTGACTTTGCATCCAGAACATTCCATAATTCTTCGAAAATATACTACCAATAAGTAATCCCTTCCTGGTAATCACCAGTGATATTTTGTTCTAAAGCAATGTTCTAAATGAAGTTTTGTAGAAATGTATTTTTGTTTATCTCAGATACCAACTTGTGTCTACTGACAAGCCATTTGCCTTCCACTAAATTTGCCATAGTGATAATGCACTTGACTGACATCCAGTGGTCATTTTAGCTGATTTTTTTTTTTGACCACCGCACTTTTTCTAGCCATGCCCATTTAAATGCCAATAGTAAAAGCTGCTGCTTCTGGAATTTCATGTGCTGAATTCCCCATGATGGCCTCCATCCTAATATTTATTTCTCATGGAATTCCAAAATTCAGGAATTGATGTTGGGAGAACTGTTGAAATTCCTTGCTTATGAATAACAGAGACTGGGAGTTTTGCTTCCACTTTGTCCTTCTTATGATGAAATCTGAGATAACTTTTGTCGCTGGTTAGTGCATTTGAGAACATTTACTGCAGGAAAAAAGAGCTAAGAAACACCAGTATTAGAGAACAAAGATACAGAAGAATGTACCAGTGCCTGCTTCAAGTTCACAGTAGACCATATGCCACCATTTAAATGAAGCCTCAGAGAAACAAAACTTCAAATCATAAACAGTATCATAAAATCTAGCACATGGAGTAAAATAAAAATGTAATAATAGTTTATGGAAATTGCAACATTTTATTCAAACTATTTGCATGGGACTGTTGAACAATTAATAGTGAGGCTTCTTTATTAAACATTCATTTTAAAACACTGGCAATGCTCAGAAAAGAAATACACTTTCCCACATAATCATAAAAGTATATTCACTGTAACTTTTCAAATCAGAATAACATCTTACAGTAACTCTCATAAACAAACAAGGAAAGCCATAGCAAATATTTGAAATTATGTGTAGCTACTTTTCCTCATTAGGATTTCACAAAATTCTGCAAGATCAACAGATGTGTGCAATCTGACTTTTTCTGCACAGAAAAGGCAAACATGGGTATTTAATATATCATCTCAGCAAGTAACTTGCAGTATGGATAAAGATCTAATATCTATATTTTTATCAATACACTACTTCACCAGACAGCAGTTCAGAAAGTATTTAATTGAGTCAAACTTTATTATTATTTCTATAGATAATGTATAGTATAATTTAATATGCATTGTATTCGTAATATATTATAGGAAGCCTTTATAACATTAATTCTAGAGAGAGCTATTTTCTTTAAAATGCTCCTCCTTTTCTGCAGTTGTTTTTGGTTTTAGCACTGTTCATTCATTTCAGAACTGTAATTTTCTAGTAATAGTGCCATAGTTGTACTGGTTCTACATACAAATGGCAGCCCAGTCTAATTGGCTCATTCTTGTAGTTCCAAATGCAGTTAACACAACTGAAGTCACAGGCCTGACTGCTGAGAAACAAACTACATTCTTGTGTTTTGAATAAGCCAAAAAATGAGTTTTTTGAAGGTCAACCTAAAAACTCAAACCACCATGTTCTACAAATAACCTCAGAACCAAAACCAGCATAGAAAGGCAACTACCAGCACGTAAAGGTTTTAGAGATATACCTTCTAAACATACTTTTACCCTTGTCTGTGGATGGATGTGCTGTAATTTATGACTAAAGATTTTTCTTTCAATGTCATGAGTAAATGATCAGCACATAAATAGGCAAAGTAAAGGGAGATACACACAATGGCATTTGCTTCTCTAATATGGAACCCTAACAAAAAAAAAGGAGATTGTTCAAGGATAAGAAAGGAAGGATATTACGATGAGAATAATTTATATGTGGATTACAAAACCTGAAGAACTTCAGTGATCAGAAAGTGGTACCTTTTTCTATCTTTGAGTGATGTAGGTATTCATAATGTGAATGCTCCAAGCAGTAAGTTCCCATATCCACAACCATCACAGGAGCAGTTGCTGAGTTCTTGAAGCAAATAGAATCACTCTATCACATGCTGCATTAGCTTTGAGTCTTCCTCAGTATTACTGCAGTGGTTGATAAGAATATAGATAAAGCTTCAGCAGACATTAAGATTGGAGGCATTTTTTAGCAGAGCCACTGATACAGCTTCAGCTCCGATGGGTGCATTCCAGTGACAGCAAAAGGCAGTATTTGGATGGTTACACAAGACACCTTCACATATTTCAGTTTCTATATTCATGCAGAAGCAGCCACATCCACATCACCAATTAATATCTGCCTTTTTGCCAAGATCTCAAGGATCTAGTTTTCCTAGTACAAAGGCAAAGAATTCCCTAGGTGTCAAAGTGGAAAACACTTTCAGCTTACAAGTGTGATGTATAGAAAAGTAAACAGAAATACTGATTCTGTGACCAAAATCCAAGTAAGGAACCAAGAAAAAGTGCAGGACAGCTACTTTCTATCTGGAAAGAACTCTATCTGTGGAAGATGAGTCCTAAAGGCCTGAAGTGTTTATCCTCTTGCTCCTTATCAAGAAACTGTCACACATGACTACTTCAGCTGGAGGTAGACTTTGCTGACTTTGGAAAATGTTTCCTCCACATGTCAGGCAGAAAAGATTTTTCTGCCATGTCCTGAAGTACCATAATGAAAATGAGAATAGCCATTCATACTAAATTTAATGATGAATGCTTTCATTTGTGGGTTTTGAGCTTAAGAGAGTCATCTTAGTCTCAGTTCTTTCAGCTATCAAAACAGAAAGCTTTTCCTTTGTCCTACAGTCAGAATAGCTGGAAAAAATTTCTCAGTTTCATAAATGATCAGGACCAGAACAAGATTTGCTTCTTTGACCTCTTTACAAACCAAACAACCTTCACCAAGACAATGATGCTTCTTTTTTTTTTCCCCTTAAACATCAAATTTTTCTGTTCTCTCTGGAAAATAAAAACTGTTCATCAAAATATTACATTCCTCAGTACTGCAGTGCAGTTCTTTCAAAGTCTGTTTTTAATGGTGAATGGTCAAAATCTCATGCATCCCCTTTCCACAAGTAAGAGAGGGGGTGTCACCATGGTGCATTATCTGTGATAATTGGAGAGTAAAACATTTCTTATATTTGATCACTTAACAACTGATAACAGAGGATATAAGCATTGAATGTCTCTGATGATATCAGAATGATAATCATTACCAGAGTTAAAACAGGATATGATACACTTCATATAATGTACCACTAAGGAGTCAATATTTGGTAGCCATGACAGGTGAGTAGGTCAGGCAAGTTAAAATGTGAGAAAAAAGAAATCTTAGGCATGAAGTGAAAGGAATATCTGGGCATTGAATTTGAACTTTGGCTTCTTTTATGACAGATTACTGTATTTTTCATATTCAGAACTATCACTACAATCTTAAACACTAATACTGGAAAAATAATGCATTTGGTGACATACTGGTGACAGAGGACAAGCTGTACAAAGAAAAGTAAAACAAAAATCAAAGAGATAAATGAAGTTTTTTATGACTGCTGTCTACTAACAACACTTTCAGACACATGGTTTACAATGTGTCAGGGAACACAATTTCTACTCTATTCCTGTGCAAATGTATAAGAAAGATATTGGTTTATATCCATATCATATCAAAACAATAACATGGCAAAAACTTAAAAAAACCCCCAAACTTATTTGTTCTCTGTTTTCAGCACAGCTAAGGAACTTTCTAATGGCCTATTCCTCAAAGCCATTCAAAGTCCTCTAATTTATTTTTAGTGCTTTCTACACTTCCTAATGAGGATAACTTACTCCACTATTCTATTTGCAAACTCTCTGCTGCTGTCAAGTCATTTTAATTTAACCATTGGAAACTTAGTCACTGGTTTTGCTCTGCAATTCAGTGGGATCATTCAGTTAATTTTATTTGTACTTCAAAGAAATGACAGCAATTATTTGTAATTCACACAGAATATTATCTTTGAAAATCTATACACTTGGGGAGAACATTTCATGTCTTGGGCTTACAAGGATACTTTTTTTGCATAGCATTATTTAGAATGCTATCACATAAAAATCCCCATATGAATCTTGTCTCCAGTTTTTTTCCAGTAACACTTAAAGCAAACAGCTACCTTTGAGAGATGGGAACATGAAAGAGTAGGAAACCCTAAAACCCACATACTCATAAACACTATTGCAGGAAAATACACCCCTGCCTCAACAAACAAATTATGCTTTGAAAAGATCAACTAGTATTAAAAGTCCTCTGCAAGACAGTTGCATAGCACTTTCTTGAAAAGCACATACATGTTACAGTTTTTACCCAAATCACAGAACTCTACTGTCAGGTGCAGAATGAACTAAAGATGCTGAGTATGGAGCTTCTGAACTTCGAGAGAGTATCATGAAGTTTTCTAGTATCAGCACATCTGCAAGATGGTAGGAAATCTAACATCATTCCTGACCCATTTATACAATGCATTGCTATTGTCACATTAGCAATAAATCATTCAAAGAGATGAGCAAATAATTCTGATAAATTCCAGCACGACATTATAAATCTTTTAAAACCTACAACTACTCTTAGCATATGATAAAATGCAAAAAAAAAAAAATTGTGAAGATGAAGTTCAGTTCTTATTATATATTCTCATCTTTATGGAAGACTATAATGGAATAGAATAGCAGAGAACTTCTGTTCAAAAAAAGAGAAAAGGTGGATTTATCTACAGGCTTTTCCAGTTATAACCACAACATTTTTGCCACATTAGTGACAAAGTGAGGATTTTGGTGTTAATACCTTACTCTATACCTAAGTGTTATTCTCCCATTTTTCAAATAGGAACAAAACCACAATGCAATTGATTTTTACACATTACCTACACTTGAGATGATAACTCGCATACCTTAAGTGCCTGTCAAGCACCTCAATCATAAAACAAGACCCAAAGAGCATACATATTGACATGGATCAAAGTGAGAAGTTACTTCAAAGCATTTAATTCCTGGTGAATTTTAGGGGAGACTCAAGCGAACATAGTAATTCTTCTCACCTATATGCAGGTCCAACGTGACATACTCTTCATTGCATCATTTCTCCCTCTCAAGATAAGTCTCACGTGTTAGTAAACTAAGACTCATGAATCTACGTTCAGCATGATTTGTGGCTAAATATTTATAGGACGTATATCTGAAATATCTAATTCAAGAAAAGCAGAACATTGTCTTCTGCTTTTTTTTATTTCATACCTCATCATCATTGGCCACACATAACTATGTAAGTTAGTAAATTAGATTGGTTAACCTCTATAGGTGCTTATTATATAAATTGAAACATACAATACAAAAAAAGCTTTAATGTAAAGCTTCTCATTCTACAATGACAATAAAACTAAATACAATGAGGACAATTAAGTAAACCCAATCTCTTTTAGCCCTCAGCCAGAAGTGTAAGAAATAACATGCCTTTTTCACTAAATGCCTTATAGATACATAAATACTCTGTAATTCCTGTATTATACATCTACTCACTTATGGCATTTAGCTAACACTACTAACTCAGCAATTTTTTCTTTTAAAAATGTTAACTGAATAATACCTTTTCCAAGCTGTGCAAATGCTAACCCCAAGCACATGCCACACTGTCCTATGATTGCATGCCAGTTCTGTTCATTCCTTCATCTTAGTGCAATGACTATGCACAAGAAAGATGTTTGAGGCATTGTATTCCTGTAGGAGTCTTCATTTGGATGAGATATAAATGGAAGGTCCTACCCAAATTGGTCATTAGCAATCCCAGGGAACTCTTCATAAGAGTAGGTGTGTTAACTTAAGTCTCCTGGCCAAATTCCAGCTCAGGTAATTACATTCAGCCTACCTAATTTCCCACTGCAATTACAAATACAGAGAGATCCTTAATTTCCAGTCCCAAGCTGCTGTGTAGGGTTGAATAGTTGCTATGTTTCACCCAGGGTGGCTGCAATTCAGCAGTGGATAAAGCAAGCTGTGTATAAATTATGACAGTTTGTAAAGCATTTTCGAGTTGTTTGAGGCAAAACTGCTACATAGTTAAATAATTCTATTTTAAATAATTGCTTGCCACAGATGTATCATTTGTAAAAAAATCTTCAGAAGGAAACTACCCTGGTGTTTTGGACACATCAGCTAGTAAATATGTAACCAGTCTTAAATGTAAGTATTGGAATTTGAATCTGTCTATATGCAAGGGCAAGATTTAAAAAAACCCTCAAACTCTAGCAATCTTTAATGCAGTTTACAAGCATTTGAGCCATCAGCAATATAGGATCACTGCTCCAGTGTAAGATTAATGGCACATCCAATCTGTCAAACTTCACTCTAACTATTAACATCCCAGCAAAGTCCTTAGTCATGCATAAATAAATTGCTACCTCAAAGCTGTCTTTAAAGCAACAATAAGAAGATTACTAGATACCATTAGACAGGGATTGTTTCTAAAAAGTAGAACCAGAACTCACAAAAAAATCATATAACATCCGACGCAGTAAACATGGAAATTTTCAGTTTCCTCAAAGTCTCTCTTGGCTTTTGTACCCAAACTAGATTACCACTGAGCTGAAAACTTTCTTGCCATAAAATTCAGGATGATCTGACCCAATAATTCAGAATATGAGAAGGTGAGGGGAAGGGGGATGGGAGAAAAGAAGAATTTCCAAGAGAACTGAGGGAGCACAGGTACAAATAGCTGAAGTATCCTGAAAACAGTAAAGTTTGTTTTATTCTGAAGGAACTACCTGTAAGACCACTATGTAAACTAAGGCTTGGAACTGCTCTCATTAAACTAGTAAACTAGTTTATTTTTACTACTTCAGTGCAGTGTTCTGTAACTGAAGTAAAGTTATATTCTTTGTCAGTGGACATAGAATTTTAGTGCTGGCTTCATTACCACCTTTGGACAATGGGAATGTATTATCCCAAGGCATAAAGGGTTCCATAAAGGGTAGGTGGAAGAAAATGGAAATCCAAGACCGTTTAAGGAAATCAGTGAATAAATTACAAAAACTGTCCATTTGCCTGCCCCTTTTAATCTTACTGTCGTATTCAAACTATTGGGCATGTAACTGAATATCTCAACTGTACCTGAAGAAATAATGGAGCGTGTCTCTGCAGTAAAACAGAACGGCACTAAACTGATGAGTTTAACCCAGCAGAAAGAGCGGCTGTAAACATGACAAATGCCTGCTATTGATTTCAGGTTTAATTACTCTGTGAAGCACTGACAAAGCCCATCAGATGTTGTTGTGAAGTGTAAATGGAACAAACTACACTTCACTGCCCATAGGAAACTGATGGTGTCTGCAGTTTGCATTGTTTACTTTATCCTCCGTAAACTTCAGCCTTGATCAAATTAACAAGTGCTACGAACCCCCAACAAACTACAATGCACTATGGTTTTACAGCAACAGACTTGGAACAATAGTTCCACAGCATTTCATTGATAACGAATTTCTGGCTAATGACAACATAATGGCAACTGCTGAACCTTACTGTCCAGTACTACATGTCCTCTAACCAAGCTAGGAAAAGATTTTAAACTCATTCTCCTATGTTGCCGCCTGTTTTGGGAGAAAGGTGGGATTATTCACTTAGTATTCTGACCAAAAAGTTTTAGTTAGAATATACTTCACGGGCTTCAAAATTACTTTTTTGGGCTACATTTGTAGAATCAGCAACGACGGAAACCAGTGGATGTATCAAACGACACAAGCTGCATGAAAGTGGTTGAATTCGACGCCTTCCTCTGTCACCTGGTCTTGGTGTTCCTTCTCTAGCAGGGGAATTGGACTAAATGATCTCACAAGGTCACTTTCCAATCCCTGACATCCATGATTCTGTGGTTTCCAGGGAGCCTCAGTTTTCACTAATAGCAGCAGAACAATGAAATCAGACCCTGTCTTATATTCTTCAGCTCTAAATGTTCTCAGAAAAAATTTCCTTTTTTCAGGCAATTATTCACCTGTTGTAGCTTCTCAGTTCTTCCTTCATTCTTATCTTCTTCTATTTCTCTTTTCTTTGTGCTAATTTAACATTCTAGTAAACACTAAATGTAACATCAAAAAAACCACAAAACATTTCAGACTGAGACATTGAAGAAACTGTTCTATACTTCCCTTTTTTTGCAGTTTCATGGCTTCCTGATTGGAAAGTTCACATTCTACAAAAAATGCCTAGATGTAGTAAGAAGTCCTACTTTTGAACAAGAAAAAAAAGATGAAACTTGGTTCTTGCAAGCAATTCTACAAGCTATCTTAGAAAGCTAGAAATAAAGTCTCTCAATCTTCTTCCATGATCAATGTACTTTTAAAATAGCACTAGCCTCAGTTCTGTTGTTTTCTGGACTTCATCATTGACTGATCTTTTCCTCAGTGTCAATTTTCTATTTCCAGTCTATAACATCCATTCTGTTCATGGTGACTGGATTCAGTACATCATAATGATGCTGGTGATGAGAGAATACTTTTCTCTCTTCCTTCAAGTTTCTTACTATGCCTAGTAAGTCTAAGCATTAGAGTAACTAAAGTAGGGAAGCTGAGGACAATACGACTATGCCATGATCTACCAGAATACAGCAATATCTAAATATTTCATTACTTCTGTCATAGCCTTTAAAATAATAATAAATGCTTTTGCCCTAGCAGAATTGTTCTTCATATAAATATGGATGGATCAAAATATGGGCTTGAGAGATGAAAGTATCTTTTCTGTGTTGTTGTTTGTGCACCTTAGAACAATTCCATATAAGGCCAGGTTGGATGAGGCATTGAGCAATCTGGTCTAGTGAGAGATGTCCCTGCCCAGGGCAGGGGGGTTTGAACTAGTTGATCTTCCAACACAAACCATTCTATGATTCTATGAATTACCAGTGTTTCTCCAGATGGTATTGAAAAGGAAAAGGACACAAGCCATACAGAGGTCTCTCTGGCAACACGGCATCCACTAACTTGGCTCTGCAAGAAAACAACACTAGAACTTTCTAATTTAGGTCATCAGAGAAGTCAATACCAAATGCAGACATCTTCAAAGCTCTTCCACATGTATATAAAGACTAATTGGAAGTTTTCATATTCCAAAATCATCAAGATATCAAGTTTTATTTCTGTTGTATGATGTGGTCTGCTATGATTTATACAGTGAGAAGAACCAAAAGCAACATTCAAGGGTTAAGATGTATTGGACTGCTTTGTGTAATAGGCAGTTTATGCCCTGTCTATACCCTTGTTAAGACACAATCTCTTGCACCACCCTTCACTCAATGAATACCCTGGCTCTCCTAGCTGAAATCTGAATTGAGTGATTTAGTCATCAGAAAACAACCTTGAATCTGCATCCAAATGTTCTGAGAATGTGCCCTGAGGAAGGGTACACTTACAGAGGATTGAACAAGAATTTGCAAAGAAGGGATAATGGTAAGTACAGGATAATCTTCATAGAGTTGAAGATATAAGTATCCTAAGGATATTTATTATTAAGGATTGTTACCTCAAGGATATTTATGAAAACATTATTCAAAAAAAGGAATTTTTTTAGAGCTTCACGTGAATGTGAATCATCAGACTGAAAAAAAAAATAAATACTATAATTGGAGGCATTCATAAAAAAAAATCATGACTGACTGGTACATATTTCTTGTTTTGTTATTTTCAAGAAGTGGCACAGCTCTGCTACTGTTGATATTATAGACAATTACAGAACTATGGAATGGCTTGGACTGGAAGGGATCTTTGAGGATGATCTTTCTCCCACTCACTGCTACAAACAGGAACACTTTGCACTAGACCAGGTTGATCAAAGCCCCATCCATCTTGGTCTTGAACACTTCCAGGGATGGGACATCCACAACATCTCCAGGCAACCTGCTCCAGTGTCTCAATGGTGTCTCAGTCTTTTGCTCCAGTGTGAAAGAAAGCTTTCAAAATATCCTTGGAGCTAAATAAGTACTGCACTAAACTAAACAATACTGCTGGTCTCTGCTAGAAAAATCTATACTTAAAACCAAGCACGTATTATAGGTCCTCTTAATCTTAAAGCCAAGTGTGAAGTGTTATACATTTGAATTTTTTTCTTTTCAGTGAAGGCTTGATTAGGAATATCTGTTTCTGTGAAGCTAAACAATCAGCAATATTTTAAAGAATTAAGAGTACAAAAACATTGACAGAACTGTGTTAACTCTCACAGATATATAGGCACATGCTCAAATTACTGGATATGAGTAATACTATTGAATGTGCAAATTGAAGTTAAAGAGCAGAATTCTAAAATACACTACAAGCCTGCACTAAAGCAATATTAATCTTGAATATGTATGTGCACAAACACACATAGACGTTTATAATAAAAGGGATTTCTTTCCAAATTGACAATATAAAATTACATATTTGCTACAGTTCAAAATGTATCTTTGTTGTCTCACAATAAAACCCACATGGAATCCATGTTAAAATGAAAAGTTAGAATAGAAATAGAACAGAAATAGAATAGAATAGAAAAGTAAGAATAAAGACTTACAAATCTAAATCTAATATAAAGTATGAAATGCCTATGTACACTTGATACATAGGACTCTGTTAGACACTCTGTCACTGTCCAAATACAATTTTCTTTTTCCTTTTTTTTAATGAGTCAGTCAGAAACCTCTGATAGCACCATTTCACATGCAAATAATTCTGTTCCAACTGCCTCTTTACATTAGCTAAATGAAGTCATCAGTAAACAAAATTGGAAGAAATCTTAACACAACTGCTGTAAACAACTTTAAAAGTTTTATATCCCAAAAGATTAAAACTGTTAGAAGACAGTTCAGATTCACTGGAGACGTTCACCACTGATAGAGTTTATAGTCAAAAATAACCTCTCTCATCTCACCCAAACTGATACTGGTCACAGCAAATTATAATCAAAGATAGATTTCTTGGAGGGTGATAATACCATTAGATTTAAGGAATTAAAAATACATGAAACTTTTGAGTTAATGAACAGGGTCCTTAACTGCTCATTTAATTCAAACAGCTGTTTGTTAATGCCCTAAGCAGTGTCATAAACTGTGAAAATACTGTTGAGTGCAAGACACTAGTTAATGCTATAAAGCAACACATGCTCTAATATTAAAAGGATTTAATGGGATTAATAGAGAATAAAACATTAACTCCCTATTATGATGTTTTTAGGACCCAAGGGCAAATTCTGGCTAAAAAGGACTCTTGTTCTACAAGCACAAAAAGTAAACTATAGCACTGTACAGCAAATCATGGCAATTTTATGCTCCTGAAAAAAAGTGGAACCCTGATAAGATCACATCTGTTCCAATCACAGACTGGATAAAATCACTGTTTACTAAAGTCCTAAATAACTAAATATGTGGAACCCCAACAAGATCCCATCTGTTAGGAGTACAATTTGGATAAGGTCTTATTACAAAAATTTCTAAATAATAACACATTCACTAACAAATAATGAATTTTTAAAATTTTCATAAATGCTTTCATAGGGATCACAATATTATAAAAATTTTGTAGTATAATTAACTGGCTTGATGAACATTAAGAATGTATTAGGATTTGAACTGACAATTCAAAAAAGCAATAAAAACTACTCATGGAATTTAAGCTATATAGCCTCAGTCATGTGATCTTAGATATATCTAATTCTAGTTATAGTTTCTTCATTAGTTTTCTCATTACTGATGCAATCACAGGTTTGATAGAAAATCAGTTCACATGTAATTTATAGGTGACTACTAGCTTTTCTGGGTTTCTTTTGTTTTCTTTTGAAAGAATATTCTTGGAACAATACAAAAAGTATACTGAATTCACCTGTATAAATATGGGATATTTGAAAATTGTCAGTATTACCAGGTTTATTTTTTGAATAAAGCACATACAGACTTAATGTATACTCTATTTCGATTGCACAATCTTTTACAAAAAGTCATCCTGCTGAAAAAATAAAGAAGAAGAAGTAGAATTAAGGATTTGGTCTTTTTTCTACAGGAAGTAAACATTTCACTTTCAGGTCCTCTCATTTTCCAAAATATTATTAACTGCTTTATAGGATAGTACATGAAATTATAAGTACTTTTGTCCTGTTAAATTAAACTAAAAACAACCTAGTGATACTTTCCACGCAATATAGTTAAGATTCTTTGGATAATTCCTGTAATTAACATTCTTGAAAGCATAATATTTTGCAATTCACTTGGAGACCAGATACTTTCATCTGAGTATCTCAGACCATGATTTCTAAATGATCACAGGACCAGAGAGAGTTCTCATGTTTATTAAAAGTGGGGTCGGACAGCCACTAAAAAGACAATAAAAGCTATGAATGACCATACCTTCTGCTGAACTTTATGAAGGATATACATTTCCAGTGCTTAGTGCCCCAAAAAATTGCTTAAATCCAGTCACAGGGACAAGAACAACTGCTTAAAACCAGGGACAAGAACAACTGACTTGTGTGGTCTTCAACTAAAGAAGACTGTTTAGATTTTCTCATATCAGCCTAATCTTTAAAAATACAACGGTTATTTAGACAGAGAAAGAATGAAGAAACAAATCAAGAAATTGAGTTTTCCACATTTAAACAAAATTTAAATATTTAGAAATGCAAGTAAAAGTATATTGAAAAATTTGGTTTGTTCCAGAAGAGGTTTTAGTTTCAGATACAAGTTGCTGGGTTTCTCTTGTTAGTTTCTTTTAGCATGTTAAGATTTAAACCCAAAGGATGTTCCTGAATGTTTATACTACATTGCTTTTGCAAGAAAAGGCTTTTTCCCTCAGCCCGTCTGGCAGGTAAAGTCATCCTGATTTTTATCTTGTGTTCTTCCCTACATAATTTCTTTTACACTTAAGATATCTCTCCTGACTTTTGTTGCACCTTTCTCTTGCCTACCATATTTACAAACCAGTTTCTCTGTCTTTTTCCCATCTGAACTGGCTTATATGTACTGAGTTCTTAAAATGTCCTTCTTTATTGTGCAGTCATAGAAGCTTGTACTTGTTACCTGTACTTCTACGCAGAGTAACTTACATAGAATCCACTAGAACACAACTGGAATCTATCTTTCTTTATTTCACTCCCCTCCTTTGTTTATTAAACCATTTTTATCTTGATACACAGCTTTTCTTACTTGTACTCCTCCATCTCTCTTTTCCCACTCCACTGCATGTAGGGAGTGCAGAAATGGAGCGAGTGACTCTTATTCTCACAGCAGGAAAAAGGAAGTAAAAGAAGATAACCTAGTGGAGTTGAGGGTGCCTTGAATGAATACACCAGAAATTATGAAAATTTCAGTGGATCTTAGCCTCTCCTAAAAATAGCCACTGGATGTATACATACATCACAAGTGATTTTTAATTGGCACTCAGAAACCCAAAAGCCTCTTTCATTGAGATCAAAGTATGACCCAAAAATCTGTTCCACCTATCCTAGCAGATTTGGAGGAATTTGAGAAGGACCTACAGCTGAAATTCCAGATAGTATGGAAATAACTCTTACGGGATCATACTCAAGTCCCACCTAATCCTCTGATGTGTTGGACGGAAAAGTCTACAGTGGGATCAAAGCCTGTGACAACTACTGAAAATTCAAGACTCTCCCAGATGCATTTCCTGCGTCCTTGCTTTGATGAGTTCCTGTGAAAAGACTGCAGTATTAAGAACAGCATTAGTTCAGTGAAGTACTTTAAATCTTGTATTTTCACAGACAGAAATGCTATAAGACTTTGTAGTATTAACTTGCAATGAGTATTGTTGTCTAAAGCACCTTCAAAAACAGAAATTCAAGTGACAGCAAACGGTCCAAGATTAAAGGATCACAGAAGCAAGGTTTTCATCAGCTTCTGTAAGAAAAATTTCCTCTATTTCAGGGTATAAGTTTCCTTCTTGAAGAACTCACGACTGTAGAGAAACAACTACTGAATGTCTTGCTAACTTCATGTTTTGCAGTTGAACCACATAAGATAAACCAGTTGAACATTTGTGGTTTGAATGAAGAATTTGATGGTAATGTTTAACCTGGAACTTTTGCATCAGCTGGAAGGAGAAATTACAGGACTAAAATCTACAAGTTTTTAAACCAGTTTGGAACAGAGTCCTGTTAACTAAGTGTTCCAATTATCATGCAGTGGATGCATAATGAGAAAGAAATACAGACAACCACAACTACTTCAGTAGAGACCAGTGAGTTGTCTGGAAATCAAATCCTTAGCAAGAATGGAAGTTATCTGTGTGATAAAATTGGGGATATTCCTTATTTTCATAAATCTCAATAAAATGTCCTGTGTGATCTATCCACTTAAGCAATCTATATTTTCCTGTAATTGTAAAATAAAAGAAGTTAATAACAATGAGGCAAACAGAGGTAATTTATGCTATGAACACCACCATTAGAACCAAACCACTTTTCCAATACATTCTCAAAATTATTTAGACAGTATGTGTTATAAACCAGAATTCCTGTCTTCTTTTTTAGCTAAGATTCCCAGACATGTGCATCATTATCTTCCATCCTTGTCTATCTCTGTTGAAATATATTAATAGTCCTACAGACTAGACAAAAGCCATGCTTCCATTGCCTGCCATACGCCCAAAGAATATTGTTTTCTTCCATTAAAAAGCTCCAAAAAACTGCTCAGCCTGGTGAAGAGAAGGCTCTGGGGGGGACCTCAAAGTAGCTTAACAATACCTGAAGGGGGCCTACAGAAAGGCAGGGGTAGGACTTTTTAATCAGATATGTGACAGAAGGACTAGGAATAATGGATGTAAATTGGAAGAGGGTAGATTCAGGCTAGATGTAAGAAATAAATTCTTTACTGTGAGGGTGATGATACACTGGAACTGGTTGCCCAAAGAGGCTGTGGGTGCCCCCTCTCTGGAGGTGTTTAAGGCCAGGCTGGACAAGGCACTGAGCAAGCTGATCTGGTGTGAGGTGTTCCTGCCTATGGCAGGGGCGTGGGAACTAGATGATCTTTAAGGTCCCTTTCAACACAAACTATTCTATCATTCTATGATTCTAAGCAATGTTATTAGTGAATCTCTGAAACTTTCACTTTGTTCTTAACTTCCACCTCAGTTTAATCAGCCAGAATATAACTGGGTTTTGACGCTTGTGGATAAACTCAAACAAGCAATTCTTCCTGCCAAAGTAAGATTCTAGCATTTGCTTGATTAGAGTTCTTTATTTACATTTCTTTTTGATTATGCAGTCTGTGAATACAAATGATACCTACCACGTATATTGGGTACCCAATGTTCCATTTTTCCTCTAGCATATTTGGAGATAGTATCATGTATCTGTTTCATTTTATTTTCTTTCCTTGCTTCTTTTCCATACAGTTAGATCTTTTGCAGTAGTAAAAATGCAAAATTATTTTTAAAGGTTTTGAGGCTTTTTTCAGTTAAGAAGCCTAATTATCACTGACTGAAATCTAGCATCTAGTACAAGAGCATAAGGAAAGGGCCTTTCAACAGACTTTCAATACCCATTATGTTTCCTAATACATTCTTTGTACATCAAAACCTCCTTTACTACAAGACTTCAAAAATCATATAGTTTGAGAAACAAGTAGTATAAAAATTCAGTATTAACACAAAAGTAATTTTCCTGTCCCTGGTAGTTCACTACCCTTTACCAAGACACCTAAAATGACAGTAAAATGTATACAGTCTTGGAAGTGCTCAATTTATATGGCATCTCCTTAACACTCTGGTAATTTTAATAACAGTATGTACACTGAAATTACATGCAACAGGCTAAATCAGTATCAGAGAAAGAAGAAATTTGTCCTGACTTTCAGTTACAGAAATACAGAATGACAAGATTAAATCAAATTAGTGAAAGGATGCAATAGTACATCAGAAGACATTTCTAGCAAAAATTCTATCAAACTACTAATTCACTACAGCTTAAAAGACACCAGATAATGAAATCTATTCTATGTTGATGGATTTAGGACAAGTTAAAAAGACACCAAAGAATTCTCAAGAAAAAAAGCAACACAACTTCTCATGCACCAAAGAACAGGGTTTTTTCTTAACTAAAGTGGTATCAAGCCATCTTCTGCTAGTTATTTAACTATAAAAATTAAAGGAAAAATCCAACCAAACAAACAAAATTTTTCAAGTTACTAAAAATGAAAGTATTTATCATTCCTTGTTAATACCTACAAATGTTAACACTATGGATTTCTGGTAATCAACAAAAAAAGTGGTATCAATGCTTTAGATTGTTGAAATCTCATCTATCACATCATGAGACCTACAGGTGCTGCTCTTCCGCCCCTTTTGATATCCTTTTGATATTTTACAAAATAAAACCAATTCAGACTAAACACCTAAATGTTGAAATTACGCTCCACAACTTGTTAGAATGTTTCCTTTTATGCCTCTGTGTAATGTCTAATTTTTGAGTTTAATTTTCAGCTCAGAGTACTCAAGATGCAGATGCAAAGAAAGGTAAGGAGAAAGATGGATAATAATAGTCATTAATTTTGTCACTAAACAATGAGGCATAGCCTCCCAGTTTTTATTGCTGCTGTCAAGGCAGAATATTAGTATTAAACCTTGCCTTTATATGTATACTGTTTCCAAATTCATTGTATCAAAAACAGTATCAAAATTTTCTATAATAAAGGGAAAGCTGAAGACCAATAAAATTCTTGTTAAGACATTTTGAGCATCTCTAGAACTGTAAGCAACAGTTAAATGTCTATTGTAACCATGAATATTTCTTGCTCTTGTGGGATCTGTAAAATCATCACTGAATGCCTGAATATGATCCATGGTGGTGTTCTCAGAATAATAAACCTTTTTTAAAAATTTCTTTGTTTTCTAAAGAAAAATAAATCTTAAAAATATTTAGAGAGGAAGGATCAGTCAAGACAGTAAGATAAAAAGTTAAAGCAAGTTTAAAATTCATGTCACTACGTATCATGTGAGAATTAAAATTGAGATTTCCAGTCTTTCTATATATCACATATACCAGTCATCATAGATGGAAATCTGTCAGTGAAACAGAATTAGAATAATTTCCATCTTGGTAACCTACTTTCATCTTGGATAATTTTCAGGAAGGCACAATGAGCAAACCACCACTTCTGTTCTCCGCAGAAAAGAAACAAACAGAGGTGCAAATAAACATTCTAAAATGTAGACAGAGTTTAATTTAGCAAAAAGGAGTGGAAAATGGAACAAGTGTTTCAACTTCACAAAAATCAGCAACCTACAGGAAATATTTAAGAAAAACTGAGCAACTTTCTGTTGCAAGTATCTAACTCTTAGATACAATCACATATATATGTTTACTCCAACAGCACACAGCAGCTACCATTTCCTAACTGACTAAGCCAGCTTACTAATAGTGTGCTACTTTTCAAATTCTATTCTTCATCAGAACTTCAATCCATGTAAACCAGCTTTTAGTTAATTCTGCCCTACCATATCCTCATGTTTACTATCAGAGCAAAGAGAAAATTTCTGATGAAAGAATAATGATGTAAAAGGGTATTGAAGATTAGACTGAAAACAAAGCAATAAACAACCCTCCTTCTGATGTAAAGGAAGAAGTGGTGATTGCAGTTTTGGCATTTGTCAGCACTGAATAGGTGGATGTAGCAAGACAGGAAATAAGTCTTTTGGATGAGGTTTTGGGCTTCTCATACAAGATGGAGAGAATCTCTCTGTTTCAGAGCAAGGTATCTTTGCCTACTTAAACACAGAGATATTTTATTTTATAGACACGTAAAACTGTATTAACAGATGATCTTCAGGGTAGATATCTTGGAATCTGTTGACCTAGAAGCAAATATCCCAAACTACACTAAGGCAAGAGTACAAGTTCCTATGCTATAAAATCCTTGCTTCTCAGTTTAACAGCAGGGAGACATAGACATTAAAGTTCTCTCCTGTAGCACTACTTTAGAATAACATAAATGAATTTCAACACAAATGGTAGCCTTTATTAGTTAAAAATAAAAACATCTGTATTTATAAGTAATACGATGTGGCTTCAGAAAAAAAATAAAGGATATGTTGGCAGGCATGTCAGAGAGATAAATGCAGTGTTTCAAGGCCCTCTCCCCTCCAAGGATACTGAAAGTTAAATAGTTCTTCTCTCCCCAATGAAAGACTTAACTAAAATAAGCACCATGAACAAATCTCCAACTGTGAACTAATTAAAGACAATTCCCTTTCATGGTTTTCTCACTAAATGTCATTTGTGATTTTATTTTGCTTTCCTGAGTTTGTCTTACTTTACATATCCATCCTCTGTAAAGTTAATGCAAAATACTAATTGTTCTAAATACTGGACAATACAAACAAAACTTCAGGAAGTTAACATCAGCATTTATTAAAAGTCAGAATTTTTTTTTTTAAACTGTGAAAACATCTACAGTCTCATACTACTACACTGCTGAACAATATTGCCACAAAGTATCAAAAAATAAACAAATAATGTAACAAAAAGAGAAATCAGGAAGCAATTATTTTCATATTATTTATTTTGAGTTGCACATAATACAGCATGCATGTGCCAATATACTGCTCAAGTTAGCCCTTAAAATATCTGTGCTACTTCAAGTAAAGTTTTCAGCACCTCCAGATCAATCCAACTCTATGAAAGCCTAAGTACCAAAGATTAACCAATCCAGTTAACATCCTTGGAGTTTTATGTTAAATTGGAACAGATGCACATCACTCTATGGTACAGGAAAATAACAGAAGGTGCTTTGTTTTAAGAGATACAAATTGACATCCATAAAGATGTAGAAAGAAATAAGGTGCAGGGACAAGCAATTTGGTTTGAATTCAGTGTTGAAGTGTTTTGCAAAGGAGGTTGGACTAGAGATCTCCCAAGGTCTTTCCAAACCTGAATGATTCTGTGATTTTTAAGCCTGAGGAATCACATCCTCCTTCTTGACTGCAAAGAGCTTTTAGCCCCACACAACAACACGGTACCTTCCTAACACTCGATTTCTATGCTCCTCCTTAACTGAGGAGAAACAGACAACATCAGATTACCTAATAGTTCACCTCCTGTTACTTTATTTCCCAGTGGCCTCACAGTTGGTCTTCTATCCCATCAGCAGAAATGCGTTTGTAATGGCCAAAATCAGAGATGTTGCATCATACAGCTGGTGAACATGCAGTGCTACAACAGGCCTTTTGAATGTTATAAACCTATCTACACAACAGATTGGGGACACAGTTTCATTCCTTACAAATTGACTCACTCCTCCTCCTAAGCTGGTCACTACCGCATTTCTATAATGAAGAAATGTCACAGTTCAAAACTGAGCATTTGAAGTTATGGTTTGGCTTTCAAAAATTAAACAGAGAGTTCTCCATCTCCATTACACCTTCCAGACAAACTCTCCTCAAAAGAGGAGCTTTGCTGCATCTTTCTCCAATCAACACTTAGAACAGCCTACTGCACCTACTCGAAAAACAAATACACATTCTGCTGCAAAACCTTGAAAGCCAATTGGCAGAGAAAACTTGAACCACTTTGATTTCAATTTAAAATTTACATATTGTCTTAATTACATATGCAAATGCCTAATATATTCAATATAGAAACCCCTGCCTGATATAAATCAAAGTATTCTGAAGCACTTTGTCACATGTGCAGTAGCTCAGAGTGGTCATGTGCACATATATAAACCAGAATTACTTAATTATTATCCCTGTCATGAATGTAAATATCTTTTACTGCTAGAATGATTCATGAGACCTGAGAAATCTCTAAAACTGAAGAAAATCTGGCATTAGGGACAGCCAACAATCTCTTCAGGTCTTACTTACAGTGCTTATGAGACAAATAAATTATAGTGCTACTTCATGTATTTATTAACTCAATACAATTACACCAGTATTTTTAATTAGCAGAAGTTCTTATTATCCATGCTCATTTTCATAAAAAATGCACTAGATCAAAAAAGGGAATTTAAACAGAAAAGTAAAATACAACTTGAGAGACACTCAACTTGTACTCAAAGCATAAGCTTACTTGTTGCCAGTGCCTCAGATCCAAGGAGAAGGTACATGAGCAGAAAACTTGAAAGTATTTCTTTGTCATGAATGGCTGAGGACATCCAATTGTCATACAATGATTTTCAGTAATTAGTATACATAGTAGAAGTAACTCATCTTTTCACAAGAACAATGTTCTTTTGGATAAACAAGAGCTGTTGCAACACTAAATTATAGAGGCCATGTTACTAAATTATGGTGGGTTACAATTAGACATGTTGTGGGCCACAAGCACTCTGTGGGCTGTGTAATGAAGGCCAATAGTTTAAAAACTGATTTGAATTACAAATAATCTGCCAGGTGTTTTCATTGCTGTTATGGCAGATAGAATTATCTTAGTCTTGACTCTTCAAAGCCAAGATGAAAAAAATATTATGGAAAACTCCACGGTCAATAAATCTTCAGAAACATCTTTTTCAAAGCACGTTGTTATTTGTGTATCACTCAACAAGAACAAAGGTAGCATTAGCAGTACCACTGGCCTTAATGAAAAATCTCATCACTTGGCACTTGTAAATTTGATCACTGATCTCATGAGACAATTTGCTAGAGATTGGTGGGCATGAAATCAACTGAGAGTAAGAATAATTATCAAAGAATCATACAACAGATAGTTGGAATTATTTGTACTAGCATCAAGAGAGTAAATGAAAACTTTCTATCACACATCATTATATAAAAATTAGAAACATATCTGTTAAATAAATTTAAAATGAACCAAACAAGCTTTTAAAATCCTTTACTTGTCCTCCCACTAGAATTTCAATGCAGAAATTTAGACCTATCTAAAAAAACCACATTCCATTAATTCAGGTAAAGGTTATCTGTAACAGTAGCCAATCAGCCAATATGAAATAAGTAAAATCCAATCACTAGATCTTGGGTATCCAGCTGTAAAAAATTAAGATACTGTTTATACAACATATAAAAAACTTTTTTCTCCTCAACAGTAAAAAATGGGGTTTTTGTATAGGGTAATACTTATATTTTCATTTGGGAATGGCTGTGTGGATATAAGTAGTATAATTTGCTAGTTTACAACAGCATAAAGCAGTCCTAAATTAAAATAGGTTTTAGAGAAAATAGGTCAAAGTAAGGACATGAAAATATACTCTGACAGAATGCAAAGAAAAAGAAATCGTGGGTTGCAAAGATTAGCACTAAATCATTATCAGAGATCAAAGTGAGTTTTCTGTGACCATGCATATTGTACAGGTAGAAGGTTCTGAAGTTTAAGTGTCCACAGATTTTATAGAACCATAGAATAGTTTGGGTTGGAAGGGACCTTAAAGATCATCGAGTTCCAACCCCCCTGCCATAGGCAGGGACACCTCCCACTAGACCAGGCTGCCCAGTGCCTTGTCCAGCTTAGTCTTGAACACCTCCAGAGAGGGGGCGTCCACAACCTCTCTGGGCAACCTGTTCCATACATAAATAATACATACATAAATAATAATATCTGTGGCATGACAGAATTATTTATAGATTTTAAATATCTTAAAATGTTAAGACCCAGGTGCCTGATATGAAATGCACATATGATTAAATTACTAAAAGAAGATAACTGCTGTGTTCAAATGGCAAATATAACTGGTATACTTTAACAGGAACTTTAATAATACACAAATAAAGCATAGAAAAAAATTATATAAAGAATTTCAGGTATCCAAAACTTCAAACCCCAACACCATTCATCAGATCAGAGAAAACTAACTACTATCATTCCATACAGATGCAGCTTATAAAATTTCAGTTGTTAAGAAACAATAATACATACGTAATTGCCTACAGAATTCCCATGAATATATACTAATGTACATTACAATAGTTATATTATAGAAAAAATAACAGTACATTCAATTTTACATTTACCATGAGGAAAAAATATACCTTCATGTTAAATTTTACCTTTTAAAAAGAATTTTTAATTATAAGTAGGAGCAATTAAAAGTTGTGCAATAAATCAGTCATGTTGAATATTAAAATTTAAATTGAAAATTTAAATACCATTTTTTCTGGATTTATTTAATTTTCTGTTTATCGAATCATAGAATAGCTTGGGTTGGAAGGGACCTCAAAAATCATCTAGTTCCAATTTCCCACAGACATGGTCACCTTCCTCTAGACCAGGTTGCTCAATGTCTCATCCAGCCTGGTCCTAAACACCTCCAGGGAGGGTGCATCCACAGCCTCTCTGTCTTCCTGTTCTACAATAACTGAAAAATTTTTGGGAAAAAATGAAGATAGACAAAACCCTGAAATAGGTATCATGGTCCTGATCTTCTCTTACATATTCTCTAGACTATTTTCTTTACCTATGTGAAGCTTTCTGTAAGTCCAGTTAAAAATCAATGTTAAATAATAAAAGCTTGCAAGGAAAAAAAGTTTTACTACGTATCGGTTAAACTTGGATTTTGGCCACATTTGGATATTACAAGGAATATAGATCTCCATTTTTGTTTCTGTCAAGTCAGTAGGAATTTCCAGGTTTTAGTGGAAAAGGAATAAAAGAGTTCTATCTTCTGGCTTCTTACTCTTCTGATCTACGGTAACAGAATCTGTTTCTATCAGATCTGCTAAGCCATGGTATATGAACTTGAGCTTCCATTGATATCCATATCAAAACCTACATCAGCCAGAGGAAGAACATATTTATGTTTCTGTGACCACTGTAATTCGAAGAGAGGGAACTACCAGTGCAGATCTTTGCTCATACACACTCTGACACATGCAAAATTTGCTCAGGCATGCCCTTTTACAAAATTGTGTTCTAAATTTGGAACCACATTGGATTAAGGCCCCTAAAAAAAAAAAAAGTCATTTGTACTTGTGGCTTCTTTTGTTATTTTAGGCAAGAAAGGATGATTTTTTTTCTTTAAAATATGCACTGCTTTTTTAACCATTTTGTTTGTTTTGTCTATTGTCTATACAGAGTCTACTATGACAGCAAGCTTTCCATACAAAATCCCAACTTACAAAATGGCAAACTCTCTTTAATTATTATTTGACTATGTACCACTGCCTACTGAAAAACCATGTGCTTATTAAAACACTATTTACCAGCACTGGAACATCCCTGTGCTCACTGACATGCAAAGTGGTTTGCAACTGCTTTAATCTCTGACATGATCAACCAGTAATAATAGCTTTTGACCACTATTCCTCCAAAACAAAGCAATACATATTAACAAAAAGGGATGGTAGGTTCTAGCTAAAAAGCCAGAGGCAAATTAAACAAATCTGAATAAGATTTAAATAATGATTGTATTTCGATTAACAAAGCAAAAGTCTGCCCAGCTATTAAGAACTAAGGAAAATGTGTATTCAAATCACACCTGTTCAGTTTCTAAAAAGTGCTATTTCAACTAATTTAACCATTCACTCCTCTTAGGGACACATTTTACTGTGAAATTTAAGCTACTGAAATCAACCTGAGTAAATCATGCAGTTAGATGATTTTTGATAATAGAAAAGTTTGGCTGACTGAAAATGCTTAAAGACTGTGGAAGTACAGAATACTTGTGGATGACTAGACAGTTTTTTCATTCCATATATAACATACACAAATCTCAGCTAATAACTTCTTATGATCTAAATCCTAGCACTGGAATTGCAGTGCTAGAAAATAGGACAGATAAATCATTCATCTACATGGATTATTGTTTTTCATGAATGGATACAAACAGAATATATAGGAGGTTTTTTCCCTCATTCCTTAGCAGACAGACAGTATCAAGTAACAGAACTGTAAAATTGTCTCCTTATTCATGTCTACCAGTTTAATTTGTTTTGTACCAAAATAAAATACACTGTCCTCTGGAAACTAATGAGTTGGAATAACCCCATGTATTCCCATGAAGCTCCTTTGCATTGCAGAAAAACCTGTACACTTACTGTCTATGACTTAATCACGCAACCTCTTACAAAGTATGGTCCTAAAAATCTTACTAGTCCTAGCTACTACAGTCAACACTCACATTCTTAGTTGACTTTCAAAATGGATAGAAACAGCAGAAAATGGCTCCCTTGCAATTTACCAAAATCTCTACTCTTTTCAACAAGGAGAGGAAAACAATTCTGCTGGAGTAGGGTTATATCTCAACTCGTAACACTCTTAAGTACCTGCTATTGACTACTTTCAGAGAGAGCCCTCATATTGGAAGGCTAGGAGACCCCATTTTGGAGCTGAAATGAAGAAAAGATTCTGAGTCAGCTTCTCACTTTTCCAGCAGAAAAAGTGAAGGAGTATGATGGGATATTTACTTCTACATAGAACCAACTCTAGACCCACTATAGGAAATGGCAGGGAATGGTAGGAGACATTTCTACATTTCCAATGAGGCAAAGAGGATTTCAGAATTTCCTTATCATTAGATACACCAAGTCTGAGGGTTTATGTGCAATGAATTTCAAATTTGAAACTAGTGATATCAATTTATTAATATAAAATCAGAACATCTTCTCCCTTTCAGTCTGTATAATGAACTAAAAGTCATCACTTGTGACCACAATAAAACACTGCTGTTGCCTAGCTACAAATTTCCACTTTTGGATTCATTGAGGCTTTTGAATGGTGATCTAATGAAGAACATGTTTGCTCAAAAGCCTTTTTTTTTTTTAAAAAACCCCCTCACATTGATCTGTCTAATAAGAGACAATACAGACTCACAACTTAAATTTTAGTACACATCAATTTGTAATTCTTTACTGTTACACAGTCAATTTTATCCAATCTGAATTTCTCTGATGTATGCTAAATTTTAATTATAAAATTATCAATGTAAATAAAAGTAATACTAAAGGACAGGTTTTAACCATCTCTTTCTCTACTGATGCTATAGTTCTTCATCAGCTTCTCTTTCAGGATATCATAAAATCATAGAATCTTAAAATAGTTTGGGTTGGAAGGGACCATTAAACCTCATCTAGTCCAACCCTCTGTAATAAGAAGGGATATCTTTAACTTGATCACGCTGTTCAGAGCCCTGTCCATCATGACCTTGAATTTTTATAGGTATGTGGCATCTGCCACCTCTCTGGGTAACTTGTGTTAATGTTTCACCATCCTTGATGCAGAAAAATTTCTTCCTTACATCCAGACTAAATCTTCCCTCTTTTAGTTTAAAACTGTTGTCCCTTTTCCTATTGCAAAATACCCTGCTAAATTCAACACAACTACAACAAGATTAGCTTCATCCCAAATCGATATTTAGTGTGTGTGAATTTTTCAGCAGTTTAAGTCATTCTTTGACTCTGTACAACTTCCCTGCCTTACGATGTCGCATTCTGAAAGCAAGAAAGTCCCTTGCAAATCAATTCAATTATCATCTAAACAAGACAGTTAAACTATTTTCAAAATTGCATAAAGATCTAGAATCAAAAATTCAGAATAAGAAGGCAGATGTTATCATAACTTGAAAGAATATTTCCTTGATAGGTAAAAGACAGGTGGTTATTCTTCTCTATTGAAGATGATTGCTTTCTTTGAAAAATTTATTTTCCTTGAAGGCAAGTGATCTAACCACATTCAATAAATCATTATTGAGCAACACAAATGCAATAGACAATTATCATCTATCTTATATCTATCTTAGAATCATAGAATAGTTTGGGTTGGAAGGGACCTTAAAGATCATCGAGTCCAACCCCCTGCCANGGGCAGTTTATACCTACCCAAGTTTCAATTCCAAAGCTTAAAGAACATTCAAATTAAAATTTTGTTTCTGTGGCTTCCCAGCTGAAACTATGTTGGCACAACAATAACAGATACCATGGATCTGTGCCTCACACTCTCCTAGTTGGGGTAATCAAAGGACATAGTTTGAGAATAACTGTCTCAGGCTGAAAGAAGTCTGAAAAGCAGTAGCATCACCTGTAACCAAATCCCACCTTCTCATGTCCAAGTCAAATCCTCACAACAAAGTAAAGTAGTAACATAGAAGGAGCAGCTATGATCAGGCTATGTAACCAAAAGATTCCCTTCAGCAAAGTATCTTCACAAAGGCTGAATCCACAAGTTTAGGATTTGCCAGAAAATGGACCAAGTTTGGAAGCAAGTACTGTCATCTAGAATGAAGTAACTTGAGTTTCACATAGGGTCAATCACTAAGGTTACATCACACCAGTGTTTCATGCATATAACTGAACTTTTAATTCATTCCCTACCAGATTTCTTATTTTTACAGCCCTAACTAGTCAAGTTTCTTCTATCTTAAAATCTGCCTCTTAAAACTCATTAAAATTAAGACAGTTTGGAGAAAGGATGGTTTTGTGTTAGATTTTTCTCCTCACACAAAAATTACATTGTGCAGTGAGTCCATAGAAGGTCAAGACAACTGGTCTGGAGAATAAGTTCCATGAGGAGTGTCAGGAAGAGCTGGGATTATTTAGCCTGGAGAAAAGGAGTTTGAGGGGAGACCTTACCACTTTCTACAACTACCTGAATGGAGGCTGTGGAGAGGTGGGGGCTGGTCTCACCTAATTAACACATGATAGAACCAGAGGAAATGGCCCCAAGATGCACCAGGGAACATTTAGACTGTGTATTTAGGAAAAATTTTTACACTGAAAGGGTTATTAAGAATTTGAATGGGCTGCCCAGGGTTGGCATCATCCCGGGAAGTATCTAAGAGACAGGTAGGCATAGTGCTTAGAGATATGGTTTTGTGATAGTTCTTGCCAGAGTTAGGTGGACTGCTGGACTTGATGATCTGAAAGTTCCCATCCAACCAAGGCCATTCTAGGATTCTAACAAAACTATGGTTTTAGTTCTAGAACATGAAATTCTAGACATCCTTCCTCCTAGGATGCTAACTGCATCTTTTTGCATGGGTTCCTGGAAGCATGCAACAGCAACATCATGCAGAGCAGAATCCATTTTAAGTAGAAAGTTAAAAAAGAGAGTAACACTTTTCCTTGCTCTGTAATGACAACCTGGTATCTACTCAATATTTGTAAATAACAATGAGTGCAATCTAAAATTACATTCAGTTACACATTCAGTATGCAAATTCACAAAACATACCAATAATTATCTGCTTTTAAGTATAGAGGCATGTGTTAACTAAAATATTGCCAAGATTGACTGTTATCAAGGTAATTTCTTTCTGTCATTGTCTGACATGCCTACAACAATAGCTATCTATGAAACTGAAGACCCTTACTCAGGAGGTTAATGTGAGGTAGG
>VZTY01012534.1:178289-230789 GCA_013400935.1 Turnix velox | reverse complement strand
AAACAAAAAACATCTAGCAGCTATTACAAGGCATTTTGAAATTTGTGTCATTACGGGGAAAAAGAAGTCATAAGGAAAAATGTGAAAAGAGTTCTAAGACCAAACACCATACATTAACAAAATATAATGTCCCACGTCTGAAATTTTTCAATTAATTTTTCAGATCCCAGGCCTACACACATCCTTCTGCTATTCCATACAGTTATCCTTTCAGGCATTATTTATACTATTTAAATGAATAACATTTTTTCAATAGCCGTGCTTCAGATTTCTACTAGATTTTGGATTACATGAAAACAAATTGTGGGATATTTTTTTAATTCCCATATCCATAATAGAAAATACATAAAACATATTTTTCCAAATTAGGACAGCAGCCTTGTCAAAAATGAAAGTTTTTTAAAAATACTCTCAGTGAAGTAATTACATTCAAATGCAGTATATAATCTTACAAAAAGCTTTTGTGTTTGAAGAATGATTAATACTTACTTTAGTTTTTAAAAATATTTTGTAGACCATTACAATAGCTCTCACTGACGCTGTTTAAAACACAGTGAGGGTTAATTTGCTTTTAATTATTATGGATCTGGCTATTTTTTTCAAGGAAGAAACATAAAACTATCCTTTAAAATTTCTATTAACCTTCCAGTTCACTCAGAGTATTATTATTGTCATGGCACCCAACCTCTAGCAATGCTTATTCCTCAGAAGGGAAGGTATATGACTTCCCTATGAGCCAATAAAATCAGTGGGATGGTTATTTGGGTAATGCTGCCATCCCTTCACATGGGACTGCATGTAAGTCGATACACTAAGACTACTCAGGCGCAGGGAGTAAGATTCAATTGTCTATCTTGTAACACAGGAGTCCCACATACCAGTGTGGCACACTGCTGGAAGCCTCTGAGTCAACTAATTAAAGACAATTTTATAGCCAGACTATTTGTTATCCTTACCCTGCATGCACACGAAATAGCCTAAAGGGAGCAACGGCTCTCTAGCTTTTAAAAAAATCCTCTTTTGTCACTTATCTTCAAATGCAACTCTTGTGTATACATGGATATTCTGTAACAAAGCTCTTTGGTAACACCAATATTGATTAGCAGTATTTTCTGAAAGCAAGAGATAGAAATTTCCCTGTGGGTATTAGTGCAGCAAGACTGAAAAGAATGACTAGGAAAAAAGATAACCTAAAGAGATGAATAGTAAATTATTAAAGCCACCCAGTGGATTTTATCTAATACCACAATGATAAACAGACACCTGGATCTAATTTCTTTTTCCCTATTTCTTAATTCAGCCTTCAGTTGTATAACATACAATATTTCTATAACAGTACTTTCTGAAATAATATTTCTATAACAGTACCTTCTGAAAAATGAGAATTTTTAGATTATTTCATTAGTAATACTCTCAACATCTGATGAAAAAACATATAACGAGTAGCTGTTAGAGAAGTGGTCATGGATTTTCTGATGTATCTTTCACTAGATGGAAAACACCTTTCTATAAACAAGAAAGCGCTCATAGGAAAATGCTGATTTGTTTTAAAATCAGAAACATTTAAGATTAGGGGAAAACATTCTGATCAAACATTTACAATCTACACGTTTTTAAAAAAAATATACATGATCATGTGTCCGATACAAGACACTAATGAGGACAAAGTTTCACATTTCAAGAGAGCTTTGGTCATTCAAAATGTCTTGCTCAATCTTCAAAAACACAGTGATTGTTCTTACAGTTGCATTAATTGAAAGTGCAAGTGCAATAATCACAAAGCAGAAAATGGAGCAAGGAGGCTTACTTTGAAGTTAAGAAAATAAGGCAAGACATTACCATTCTGAACATGACCCAACACTCACTATGAATTTTTATGTCAAATAATTCTTATCTGTGTGTTTAATACAACATATATCAGCCCTGAACCAAATGGTAATGCAATAGTTTGGGGACTGCAGTGTCCCTGTAGAATAAGGAGATGAGATACTATAAGAGCAGTTACAACTACCACAATGATAAAATAGGCCTACCACTTGTGTAAATTTTGGCGTATTTACTAGTATGCATGTCTGTAAAACAAATGTCACATCTACATCTATTTAGCTATGACATTAGTTAAATTCATGTGTCATAGTCTTAAGAACTGGCAGCTCTTTCTCCTGTGAGAATGCAGATTTCAGAAGGTCTTCAAAAGCTAACTCAGCTCCCCAGCTTTGTTTTTTTTTCTGCAAGAAATGGGCAAACAGATTCTTCAGCTTCTTATCCTACTCCATATGGATTGTTACTAGACCACAAGAGTCTTCCTACAAATTTTTATTTTCCATGCTAAGGCCACTCATTCCTCATGCAGATTATTAAAGTGCTCAGGGTCATTCTTCAACTCCATTTTCCCTTATGATACCCTCATGACACTCACTCTGAGTCCCTAGTTTCCACACAGTTTATCTCTTGGTAAGGGAGAGATTATATAATTTCTTTTATAGGTTTATCAGTTTTACCCAGCATCCAGGAGAGAGGAACCTCTTACTTGAATAAGGATGTCACTGTCTGTTTACTTCCTGTCAAGCCATCCAAATCATTCCTTCTTGGCAAAAATTTCTCCTTCCTCATGTTCTCACCTACTGGTTTTACTCACCCTCACAAAATCTAGAAGTCATCACAAAAAGGGCATTTCATTGGACCTTTCCATAGATCTCAAGAGGGGGGCTTTTTGGCAATCCCACTGGCCTTTCCATTTATTGCTGCATCATTCTCTTCAAAATAAGGTGTAAAAGCTCATATATGCCCACCTTAAAAATGAGGACAATTTGCAATTCTAATCTCAAAACTGTATTACTAGCTATTCACTTCTAACTCTTTGTATTGTAGAAAGAACTATTAATTAATTTTCAGACTTTAGGGTCAAGAGGAGCCCATTTTCTTGCTTAAATGTATCCCTGAATTAATCAACCAAAGCATTTCACAAACTAAAAGATACAACTTATGCCGAGTTGCTTCACAAAATAAGCTCTCCTAGTATTTGTACTTCATGACACCTGGAACACAGCAAGTGAAGACTTTTCCAGCTATCAAGACAGACAGTTCTCATTCAATATGCATCACTAAAATTTCTAGAAATTATAGATGAGAACTTCTGGAATTATCTCCTTTGCTCCCCACCCTAGAAATTAGGGTATTCCTTTTTTACTGTTTTCTGCTTAAGAGGATTAATGCTGCAAGAAATACCCATTTCCTATCTTAAAATTTTGTTTAGTTTATTCCTATTGCATTATGCATCAGTTGGGAATTGAATGGTCTCACCCAACCTCAGACCCAGAGAAGCAAAGCCTGGTCTGACACATACACTCCACTTCTACTTCAATAACCATCTTTCATTTCAAGATCCTGGGTAACAAAGCCTCACAATCATTTTACTACATTACCTAAAGTCAGGGATTTCTAGAAATTGTCCAATCCAAAATTAGAATTGAAATACTTTTTCATTCATCTCTCCTTAAAGGAGAATATGTAGCTTTATTAATCAATACCAAAGTAAGGTAGATGGTATGACATTTTAACATTAGGAAAAACTGCCGAAAGCTGCCCAAGTGACTTTTTCAGAAAGCCACATCAGTCATCTTTCTAAAAGCCATGTCCCAATTTCCACAAATCACAGCTAGTCTCCTTGATGAGCCTGCCTGTAAATCCTAAGTCAGATGCCCTCAAAATTTCTTCCACCCACTGGAACCAGGCCTTCTGCTCATTTCTGATGGATAGTAAACTGAAGACCCTGCAGAAATGTTTATTGTCCATAAGGAATATCTGTCTTTGCCACTGTTACCACCTCCAGTTTATTCTTTCCTGACTAGTCAGAAAAGAACCCAAAGTTGATGTGAGGATACTTCACAGAATATCTTTAAGTTGCAACATAAGCTCTTAGGACATTCTGGTTTTATTTTCTTAATTTTTGAAAACATGTTCAAAGGGACTAGTGGAGTTTGGGATTTAGCAGAAGTGAATAAATGCTTTTTTCTGTATGTTCCATCAAAACAATGAACACTCTGTGTCTGCATTCCAGCTGTAGGCCTAGATGGAGAGACATCATCACAGAGAGAGCAACATTCTCCAGTAAAAACTAAAACGGGCTCTCAAGCATTCACCATAAGAATCTTCTTTACACTTAACCACCAAAAGCTTGGCATAATCTCATTACCTCAGCGTTAATTTAATAACAAAAAATGGTTAAGAGCTCTATACTTCACAGAATATCCTTAAGGCCGTGTATAAAGCAGATGAGAGAAAAGACTAGACAGGACAAAACAGGGATAACAAATCTTAGCATACAGAAGAAGGAGGTAAGAAAAGAACTTATCAAACTACCCTTACAATGATATTTTTTGGAAGTTAACATGATAACAAGCAAGTCAATATACTGGCAAGTTTTTCTGACCTCAGAATTAGTTTATCATAATGAAGGACCCAAGTACAGTATTTTGAAATGATCCATATCCCTGTAAAAAGTAAGAATATGGCAATCTCTATTGTTTTAAAAAACACGTTCTTGTTACATTTCCCTTTTTTTCATTTCCTGATCAGTACAGATTTTGTGAGAATAAACAAAAATGTTAATACATTAGAAATAGGAAATAAAAAGTAATACTAAAAAGAATGTAATTGAGTAACTTCATCTAAACTATTTTAAACTAGCTGAGAAATGAGTACAATGGGCATAAAAGTTAAGAACAAAAGATCAAAAGTGAGTCTTTTACTTAGTTCTAACACTGCTACAATTGCAAACATCTTAATCAGGGAACATTTCCTCAAAGGAGAAACATCTTAATGTCATCATTTTCACATAAAACCCCCCAAAAATTAAACATGAAGTATTAGGTTATTATCCATTTCATTAGGAAAAAAAGTTTAAATAAGAAAATAGTACAGAAATTAACTTGGAGAATTGTACTCACATCTGACTTCTCTGCACATTTTGTGGTTATTACCCCTGTGTATTTTATACTTCTATTTCAGATAGCTCTGATTTCTCAATTAAATCTACACAGACTTTAGCTCCTGTGTGTCTGGAATCAACCACAGCATCTAAAATTCAGAACAGTCTCAAGGAGTATCAAACAGGTCAGAAATAACTTTATCCAAAAGACCCAAGTTTGACTGCTGCACCATCAAGAAGACTCTATGCATTGAGCACCTGAGAAACTAAAAAGGAATGAAAACTTACTGATGCTGATTATAGTTAAAATTATCCGAGACATATTTGGTACTGAGGACTTAGTGAACAGGAGAAAAGGATTTTTGGGTCTTTTTTTTCCAGCAGTATCCACAAATCCAAGCAAAATAAAACAGGGAAGGAAAGTATATCACAACTCTACACATTAAAGACAAATTAGGTGTCAAAGCACATAAACAATCTTATAGTTTTCCTATAATTACTTCTTTATTCATAAACAAAGAAGTCAACTATAGTAAAATAGCAATTTATTTAATTAGAAACATTTGCATATGGACTAGAAGACACTGCTTATTTCACACTTTTGATTAAACTGGTATCCTTTTTAGACCTAAAAAGAGCCTTAACTAACCAAATAATTGTATCACATCTCACATAAAGAAATGCATGTCTGATAATACTCACTTTTGAGTCTTTCAGGTTTTTCTTTCTAATCTGTAGTAATTCTCCATAAATTTTCTCTTTCTGCTTTAACCTTTTCTCACATTCTGCTAGCTCATCTTGGAGATGATTAAATACCATCTGAACACTTTGCTGCTTAAATTTCACACCACTGAAAATTTTCCTTTGACAGAAAAAAAAAATTAATGAATTAATCAAGATATTCTGTTATACTAGATTTTACTCTTTACTTATACGTTTACTGTTTAATTTTATAACAGCAAACAAAAAGTCTTCTACTGAATTAAAAAAAAAAACAAAACAAAACAATCAAAGAACTATATGATGGAGCTTATCATGAATATTTAGACTACTTAAAGACTCTCGACCTATTTATCAATTTTTAATGGGTTTATTGAGATACTTAACTCTCACAATTTCAAAAAACAGCTTGCATTTTAAAAAAAACTTTCTAGAGAAGGAACTGATTCACTCCCACAGGTAAAGTATCTGCTCAAATAATGACATTGTGGCACACAGAACGAGACCATAACCACCGCCATGTTGGGATAACCACTACTTTACTATTTATTGGGACTAGAAGTAGGAGCTTTGTACCATTACAGATATTACCATTTGTAATACTTAATTTCTCTGTCCATACCCACCATGGGCATATGTCACTATCTGCACATATGCAACAGTGCAACAATAGAATATGCAACACTAAGAATTTTTGGAGGTTTTCTCTTCATATTAGAGTTTTCTTAGGATCTATATTTCTGTTACTTTTAGGCAGAAGTATAAGGAAAAAAAGAAGTATTTCTAAATAATTTTCTGCAAGAGAATCTAAATCTAAGCCTTGTAACTAATGTAACAATTGGCTATATAATAACAACTGTATCACAATGTGCACACATAAAAGGAAATTCCAAAGGCAAGCTGAAGGCTACTCTTTATTTTTATGACTGTTGTGTAAATCAATGCTCTTTTAAAACTAAAAATACTTTTTTTTCATTTTAAAGCAGTCTGGAAAGGAGAAAAAGCTTCATGCTGACCCCCAAGAAACCATTTACACTGTCTACCTAGGAACAGCTGAGACCAATAATAAGCTGTTACACTCTTACTGCTTAGCCAATACTTGACAGAACAGGTGTATTTATGAGTTTTGGAATTCAGTAATAAATTCTGGAGGTCAGAAGAATCTCCTCACTGACTCTTCTGAGATCAGCAATCTCCTTGGCAGAAAATTAAAAGTATCTAATTCTTCCTCTGAATTATTGTTTCCAAAAACCTCTCTAAAGAGGAGCTAAGGGATCCATCAAAAATCATCTGGAGTTCCTTTTCACTGAAATATTGTTCCAGCCTTCCTGATCTCCAGTACATCACCTTAACTTGCTTCCTATCCTTATTTTCTCTTACTGGAGGTAGGACACCATATGAAAATGATAAGGTAATCAGTACAAGCAAGGATGCTCTCCAAACAGACCTTAAGTACACAGGACTTGCTCATCATCCTTCTGAATTAATTAGCACCAAACTCCACTGACATTAAAAAAATATGCTTGAATGTAATTCATGGTCATTCTTATCTTTGGATATTAAGACCCATCTTTATGCTTCCCAAAAATGCAAATGCAGTTCTGAAAAATTTTTTGAATATTAGACAGTTTCTAGGTGGCTAGATTTTAAGCAAAATGTAGGCTAAATTTTGCAGTGAAGTCTTGTAGTTGATTTTGTGGTGCAAAAAGTATTTATTTCAAATTACAGTTATTTTGACAATGTTGTGTCAACCTTTCCATTTCACTTGATTATTTAGTGCAATGTTCTAGCTATTTTCAAATAGGTAAGTGCATTCAAAATTGAGGTACATGCATAACACAAAATATAGGAGGACATGGCTAGAGCAGACTTTCTTAAAATAAATTGATGAAATGCCCTATGACAAGTGAGATTAATTGAAACATTAATAGAAGAAAGTCTAAATGTATTCAACATGTATTTTCACTAATGAGAAAAAGTAAGTAATGAAAAAACATCAACTACCCCAAACTTTTCTCCCTTGCCTCTGAAGCAGAGAGTGGCTGAGTGCTCCGACAACCAGACAGCAGATGTGTGCAGTTTACAGTAAGTTACTCTCTGTATTCAGAGAGTAACAAAATACCCACTGGGATGCACAATTTGAAAGTCAAAGGTATTTTTGGAATTTTTTTGACTTTACAGTTCTTTTTATTAGATAAGATGTCTAAAGATGAGTTATCAAGAAAAATGAGAGGTTTTATTACTATCTATTTTAGGGGTAGAGGCTGGAAAATTTGCAAGAAAATTCCTCCTTGAAAGAGAGTTGGACTTAACTATACAGAAACAATGAATTGCTGGATTGAACTTTCAGTGCCACTTTGTGTGGGCACAGAGTCTGCCTATTCTTGTCTGAGTCTGAATATAATATCACTGACTTGAAACTACTGACTACTGGCTAAAGAGCTGTGGGAAAAGAGATCTTCAGTCACGGGAAGATACCTTCCATTCTTGAAGTTTAGAAATCTCCACTGCACATTACATTCCTCTCAATTATTCTGTTTGAATCAAGAGTTGGAAAAATAGCATACCTAGTCAAGAATTTCAAGGAATGATCTCTTGAAGATCTTTCAACACTGTCAGAACTACATAAGTGAAGTGGTTCACAGAAAGAGAGTGGTTGTGTAACAAGCAAGGATTACTTTTTCACTATTTATTCATTCTGTATAATTCAATAGTCCAAGGTGCCATTGCACAGCAGGTTCACCTTTATCCTTGAAGAGCAAGCTTGCTGTACAATCAGCAAATATGGCCCTCCCAGGTTTGCATGGCCAAGAAGGCAGCTTGCACTGTCAGTTGGAGAGAGCCTTTGGAGACTACTTTCAGGACTCACCAGCTACTGTAAATCCACATTTCTTAAACCAGAATAAATACTGTGTGTGTGGAACCCTCCATTAATTGAGGATGCAACTGGCTATGAATATTATCAGATTTCCAGAAATAATTCTGATGCCCAAAATGCAATTTGGTAGGCAGACCATGAATAACATCTACAGATGTGTTAAAAGCAGTGATCTGACAATAAACACTCCAAAATTATTGATGAATAGTGCATTATATTTCCTAGAAATAATATTGCAGAATAATAAAAATGTCTTTAGTAATAGTAATAAAGTACAATTACTAAATTACTTTAGTGAAAGTAACAAACCATTTTTTAAAATTCTTATAAAATTCTTACAATAGATTGGTCTTACCGTAAATTAACTAACGATTTTTCCGTATTTTCCATCTCTATCTGCATATTGTTCCATAATCCATTTAATTCTTTAATTTCATTTTTTAATTTTTCTATAGTGTCATAATTTTCAGCAATTTTACTGGAAAGAAATGAATTTTGCTCCTGGTAATTAAAAAAAAAAAACCAAACAACCACAGCATGTAAATTGTGTAGGTTCAGAATTCCAAATACTCTATTTTAAGCAGATGATTATGGTCAAAAATTCATGTACACAAAGAAAAAGAACTTTCAGAGAGGGTAGTTGGAAGAAGAACTGTGTTTTTCTGACAGCATGGCTTTGCACATTCAGTTATAGCTCTCCACCTGCTGCAGAACTCTTCTACAATATATACACATCTTTGAATATGACATTCATATTTTTACCCTTACCTATTCCATATATGGATGTATGCATATTTTAAGGCTACCATCTTCATAAAACATGTATCCTCTTTTATTTTTGCTCTCAGAAGTTAACAAACAAACACTGGCTTGCATGGCAAAAACCCTACTAATGATAGTTAAAAGTAACAATTTTTGCATATGATCTAAGTCTAGGCCTATTTATTTCAGTCTACGCAGAGTCAGCATCTTACCTGGCAGCTTTTCATTACAAAATACAACACTGTTTTAAGCAGATACCTAAAACTTTGACTTTCAGGAAAAAAAAAGTATTTTTAGTTGCCATTCTCCAGGGAGAATTTTTCTTACTCATTTGTCTCTGAAAATTGACATTTTTCTTTTAGTTGCCTAAATGAAGTGTTGTTCTCTTTACATTCCAAGTTTTTCATGACATGGTTGTCCCATACTCTAGTCAGTGGAGCATTAAAGCACAGAGAATGACTCCTGAAATCCTGCCTACCTCTCTCAGCTGCCAGTATACAACTGAAAGAGTTGCTGATGTTAACCTGCTGGAAATCTTTAAATTAAACCAAGTTTTTCTGAACTTTCAATTCTACAGAAGAGAGATTAATCTGAAATGTCTTTTTCATACCAGAAGCAACTGACACTCACAGGACCTAAAAAACGTAAATATTTATGGCACAAACAAACTCTGCTTTCAAGAGCAACAGTATCTGGGAGACAAAGCTGCAACTTCCCCACAACTAACACGGGCAAATACAAAGCACTGTAGCAGTTCAATAGTAATAAACAGGTGGGAGTTTTCTATTTGGATGATACTTATGAACTGGTCTTGTTGCATTAGATTTTGTAACCCACACTAATGGGCTGTAAGCAGCTATGTAAATGGGTTAAATTAAGAGGGAGGAATATACCTTTTGATTATCCTCATATATACACGTGTACACATTTAAATGCATATACTAGAGTTCAAGACCTCACAATTCAGTAGGTAAAGAATGCTTCACGGTACCTTAATAAAGATTAGTATTTTTAAAATCTCTAAATTAGATACTGCCCTGTTTTTTTAAAGTGATAGCCTAATGCTTTTTCCTTGTGAAAGAAGTGCTTCTTAGAGGTGTAACTTAAGGATAGCTCTACAAAAGCAATGAATCAAAGCTTCCATAACAGGTGTTAGCATAGACAGGAAGGTGTGGAAACTACCACAAGAATATGATATTTTAAGGCTTCTGAATTTTGTAAAAGTGTAATATGAATCTGTATAGGATTAGACGTGAACATCTTTCAGGAACACATAATCATTAGAAAGAAAATGAAGATATGGTAATTAATGCAAATCCCTATGCAAGTGAACCGCCTATAGAGAATCTCAAAACTTTGAGAAAAAATGGTATTAGTTTTAGGTTCAGTACCAAAACAACTTGGAGAAATGTGGTAACCTGTGATACAAAGGATGTCCATATTATCAGTCCTGGCCTTAAATTTAACATATAATGAAATCTGAGATGATTAATATACCAGGGCTATGTCTAATTGTGTAGATAGAAAAGCCATGACATGTTTTTTGACTAGAAGTCAGGTACACATATAAGCCATGTTAGATTAAAGCTGCCAATTAAAATATTTTTTATAATAGTTCAGTATTCTTCCTAACCTGACTTAGTCCTTTGGCACTTGGTCATTTAGCTTTTGAAAGTGTTAATATTCCTTAGTCTTCTCAGTTGCTGAACAACACTGCTGGTGCATTATGAGGTAGTTTGATCTAGATACCTAGCTTATAGACATTTACGTGTCAGCAGACCAGCCTAAGACAACTCAGATTCTGCTGAGATGCAGAAGCTTCCTGGGTGTGATTCATGTTGACCTAAAATAGCTAAACTATAAAAGACTGTTTGCTCAGCTGTAACCTAGAGTCTCTGCCTTACACCTGTACTTAGAATACTATGGAATCAAAGCCACTTCTTGCCACATCATTTAAACTACATAATGGACAAGGTTTAAACAAGCCAATGTATTAATCATGGGAGAGCACCAAAATCTTGGAATACAAATTCAAATAACTTTTCCTTAGCAACAATAAAACACGATTAACAGAATCACACAGTGCAACCCTGCACAGCTAGAAATGGATTATTGTTAAAAATAAGACATAGCCTTTTACGAACCCAACTTCTAGAAAACTTCAATTGCTATGATAAAAGAACTGTATCAAGCTCTAAGAATGCAACATTTAAGGTATCCAAGTACTGTTATGAGTTCAGAGCTCTACAGATCTTACAAAGCAGGCTTTGTACACTACTTTACTCCACTTACCCAGAACATTCCTCTAACACTCCACCAGAATAGCAACTCAAATATTACTCCAATAAGTCATGGATACAGACATTACTAGGAAAGGCAGCATTTAAAAGAATAGAAAAAATGTGTAGGAAACAGATACACTGAAATACTTTGTAGAATTACTGTTTATCTCTATGCAGACTCTCCAGTCGTTTGCACATTTTCTAAGATCTCCTGGTAAAACTGCAGTTTGGTAGAACAGAATCTTAACCAGAAAGGGAAGCACAAACCCTGTCTTCCCTGCCAAATTTAGAAATCTCTGTGAATCAATGTATTTCCCAATGCCTAATTTAAGATTCTGTCATCTGTTAGAAGCCTCAGAGTTTTTCAATGGAAATTACTGGATTCACTAAAGCTTGTATTTTTTTTTCTTTTTCTTTTGGTCTGTATGACTTATCATCAATGCAGTAATATCTAAATTAATTTTATATAAAATGCAAATGAAAGAATAATTGAAATGCTTGTTTATACAGTGTATCTAATACAAAATCCAATAATTTCCTTAGGTGGATTATATAGTTTAGTAACTTATATAGCAGATATAAACCATCATTAACAAAAAGATGCCATCTGCTGAGCAAACATGCAATCAGCAGGCACTTCCTATTACACTAGGACCTTTTTTTGTTCTTTATTGATTTTCTCAATTGCATTTCTAAAGCCCCTCGAGCAGTTTGAGACAGTGCAGCAAATGAAGAAAGCAAAGGACTTCTCAATGACCCCAGTATCATTTCTGCTTTACACTTTATGCTGTCCCAAGGCTATGGACCTCAGAAAATAGTCAGAAAATAGAACATACACTGTATGCATGAATGTAGTTCCAAGACAACTGTGTAAAAGTGACAGCCTAACCTCTGAGATTAAATGTACTTCAAAAAGCAATACAATGATTAAATTTTCACCTGTATATTGTTTAATTGTTTCTGCAAAATACTTCTTTTTTGTTTCAGTTGTTGTACAGTTTTCTTTTGCTGTTCATCTAGCTCTTGTATTCTCTGATCCAAAAAGGACAGCTCCTGAAGAGTTTATGCATAAACAGACGTGTTAGCATTCAAAATTAATTGTCCTATATTGTATAGAAATCAGAAAAAATATTATACATACTTTAAAAGTTACCATTGTTAAGCTTTTTTTTCATTTTCCTTTCCATATACATTGCATCATCATATAGGTTTATATATTTTACACTTTGAATCTAAACAACCACATTTGTACTTCAAACAGTCCTTAGCAACTTACTTACTATGCTCCCTAAATAACTTACAAAAAAGTTACAAATAAAGGCCTGAAATAAAAAAATATATATTTGGAATTGCCTCCACAGAATTTGTATAAAGGGTAAAATTAATATTGCTTGCTTATTATTACTAACTCATGAAAAATACATCTATGCATATGAAATACATAGATGCACTTTACATATTTTACCTACAAAGCACATCTACAAGAGAAGGATGAAGAAAGGAAATAGAGTTTTGGGGTATCTATTTTATATTTTTATTAATCCATTCTACAATGAATTAACACCTCATAATAAAGGGGGGTTTATTGTATTAATTTAATTTGCATCATTAGTGTGAGCGCCAAATATTAAATGTCAGTGATTAACAATAATACAATAATTTTAAAATTCTGTTTAGACTACATATAAAAAATAACATGAAAATAGGTATTAGCATTTTCACCCTGAAACAATAATTTAAAACTTTAATCAATCAGAAGGTTTTTCCTTGAGATTATCAATACTTTTGCATATAGTTCATATACGCATCTGCTTGTGCAAACTCTGGTTCCAGGCTTTTATAACAGAAGAAAATGCACAGCTATAGACCATGATGTATAACTTAAACCACACCTCTCCAGGTTTCTCGGAAACTAATGATGTGATCTTTGTCACTTTGTTTCTACTTAGTTTTAGTTGGGGATGGGCTAACAACATTAGTCAATGACATTAGTGTGTTGTTTTGAAAATACTATTAGCCATTACAGGAATCTTTTTTATTTTTAATTTTTCAATTTGATTTATTTAATCTGTATAAGAATTAAACTATTACCTAAGCCATTATCTGAACTTAAAACAATTCAATGTCCCCCATCTCTCCTCCAAAATGCAGACTCTGTCAAGAACTCAAAGTGAACAACACTAAAAACCTAGAGAAGACAGCCCACTGTGACAAGCCATTTACTAGTAGTCAGATAACAGAAATACAAACCTACATACAAATTCTGCAGCAAAAAACCTCTCACTGAGACAGTAGAAATTTTTGTATCCAGCCTTTCAAAATCTTTCAAAAATCTAAATTATCATTGTATCTATAATAGGAAAGTTTAATAATGAAAGAAATGTTTCTCAGTCATACAAGTTCAGTTAGGATGCCTGCTACTCTTTTGAGCACATCCAGACAAAAGGTTATTTCTCTGAAAATTTTCCAAATTTTTAACCTCAGAAAAGGTTAATACCTCTAGAATACCCAGCAAATACAGAGATCAGGCTACTAGTTTGTTACTGGGAAACTGAAGGAAAACATCTCTTTGGCCACATTTGCAAGATGATGGAGGGGCCATCTGAAATATGTCATGCTGTAACAGCTGTAAGGCTCTACCAAAACCAAGAGAAATGCTGGGAAGACAAGAGTGTATCCAACTACGTCAATTCAAGTAGTCTGAAGAACTGTTCTCAATACAAATGTCTTGTGTGTCTTTTTCTTATTATACAAACAGACCTTTTATGAGAGGAAGGTACCAGTTTATGAGAGGAGGTTTCCAGTTAAAATAATGAAGCATGGAAGCAAAAAAAGTCCCCAGGTTTCCATGGCTGGGGGCTTATATGCTAGTTGCTCTCTTCATCTTGAAAGCAGGCACGGAAGTAAAAAGGAAATTAGTATTAAACAGTCTTCCATTTTGTAAGAAATATATCACACAAGTCATGAGAGACAGATTTTTTCTAACACAGATACAAGAAAGATCAAAAATAAGGCTGGAACTGAGTTATGTTTCCTTCCGTTGTACCACAGCACAATTGTACAGCTGCAAAATCCAACTCTTCTGTTTCATCTTATTTTCTTCTAATGACAAAAAATAATGCTACAGAGTGGTCCAGAATCTATTGCTTTCACCTCATGTTTTCCTTTAAGTAGATCTGTATTTTTTTTGAATGTTCTTTCTAGATCAGGTACTTGTCTCTCAATCTCTTCCATACTCTCTGTATCCTCCTTTCTTTTCTTGAATTTCTCTTTTTGCTTTTCCTTCAGCTCATCATACATTGCTTTAATCTTAGCCTGTTTATTAAAATAAGTATAGAATTAGCTTTGTGCATAGAATGTGTAAAAAATATGTATAGAATATATACAGAATCCAGTAGAAGCAGAACATGAAAAAAAGAATAAACTGAAAGAACATTTATGTTCTTAAGGAAAATCATACACTAGACCTAAAGTTAACAAACATGTGATTAGGTGATTAAAAATGCATTCATAATGAAAGAAAACTTGGCCATTAAATCAGCATGTTGCCAGAAGCCTTTGAACAGGAAAACCTGAGTAGCCATCAGAAGAATTGCGCTGTATTTCCCACAGAGTATCCTTACCAAGAATGAAGAGAAAGAAAGGAGATTTTTAGTTTCAATGAATAATCAAAAAGGATCAGTACTGCCTACCAAAAATGCAGGAAGATTTTGCAAGGTGCAAATCAAACCTGTCATGCCTTCTCTGAAGCAAAGCCTGAGAATCAAAGAGAAGCTGTCCATCAATCACAAATACTCGCAGTGGAGACCTTGTGCACCACCCGGCTTAGAAGAGGAACTTATAACACTTTCTTCTTATGTTTGGTACAAACAGAAATCATAAGGTCTCTCTTAGGGCTTGTCTTTCTAGAATTGGGATATGTAGACACTAGATTCTGCTGTTGAGCCCTTGCATAATTAAAGTCACAGAACAGGAGAAAACAAGCTTTGTAACAAAAGCAAAATGGAGATTGTGACTACTCAAAAGCAAATAAAAATGATTCAAGCTATTCTCAAAAAATGAAAGAGGGAACAAAAATCCCAGAAGGACTTCTGGTCATCACAGTAAATCCAACATTCAATTCTAAAAAAAATAGTCTTTGACAGCTCTCGGAGCAAACTTCTCCTGACACCACTGCAAAAAAAGCCAAAGGGGGTTTCTAACTCTAGGACTTGTAGTACGAGACTGCAATGCCTCCTTCTAATTTTGGCAATCTTCTTTCGTTCCCACATGCATCAGTATAGTAGGATTCTGACATGCAAGTTAGGGTAAGGACCTAATTTCAGATTCTACAGAAATTGAAGAAAAATACACAAATTCAAATAATGTCACTGCCTATATGAACTATATTTTGTTACAGATTTTTGCTTATTAAAGCAAACAGGAAATTACTGTGAACAAATGGGTTAATTTCTCCTAGTTGTTAAACAGTAGGCATCATTATTTAGAAAAATATTATTATTATTACTTGTTATCACTAATTTTTACTTCACTTATTAGTAGACATGATTTCATCTCATAGTGCTCAGTTAATTCATGGTAGGAGATAAAAAGAAGACAGAAGAATAATTTAGATTTGAAGTAAAATGGTTACTATCATATATACCTGAGTTGCTTCCCAAACTTTTCTCTGATCTTGAATCTCTTTTTTAAGATTGCCCTCTGAATTCTTAAAGGGAAAAAAAAGCCATATAGAACAAGTTAATGGAAAACAGCGATGAAAATTTAACACTAACATCGCTATAAAGATGAGCATAACTTTCTAATTTTTTCACAACTATCCTAAACCTATAAAAAAAAAGATAATTCCAACAGTGTCTCAGGTACAAGAAGTAATACACATTGACCATATTGAAGAATTATTCTATATTAATTTTTAGTAGTTAAAGGGAAAATATTAATATAGACACCATAAAAGAATAGATGTAGGATAACAAATAAGCCAGGGCTTTGTCTTGATTCCTTCTAACACCCTAATTTCTTATACTAATATTTAGTATCCCTTAAATACTTAAACCCTAAGATTCTTCTTTAAATACTAAAAATGTGGAGAAAATGTTACTTGGCAAATTCATAGACATAGAAGAAAACTCACACAATTTTAGAACTAAACCAATAGCTATAAAACAGCATAATATGGCAGAAAAGACATTTTAAAAAATAAAACTACATGGTATAAATTCAGACATTGCCAGGAATTTATATCTGATCCAAGAGAACTATGAAAAGCATAAGGCAAACAAAAAACTGATACAATCTTCTTCAGCTCTAAAAATATCTTGTTCCTATTTTATTACTTTTTTACCTTGCCATTATAAGCTTTTTAATTGTCTCTGTTTTAAATCTCATTAAATAATTCATCTTTTCGGAAGTGTAGTCTGTTACTTGGACATACATTTATCTTCAGCAAACAGGTAGAAAAGCATGCAAGAAAGCACGTAGAGTGACAAATATACTGATGCAAGTTAGAACCAGGAAAATGCTACAATTGTTCTTAATTTAACTGATTACAACTAATTTCAAGGAAATCCAAAACCACTGCAGAAAATAGAATTGGGAAAGTCTTTCCTTCCAGGCAATTTATACTTTACATACAACTGAGCGTCTATACTGAAGAATATGCAAAACACCATTCATATCTGGTATTTTGTCTCCTTTTTAAATTATTATTTCCTTTCCATATTTCTGAATGCTGAATCCACCACATCACAATAACTCTAATCCCAAAAGCTGGACCCATATGTATAATATTACTCATTAAGAATTACATAAAGTGAAAAACAAAAGCCTTGAAGTTTTGTAAGCCTTCATAGTCATAGCAAGGCTTCTACCTAAGGATAAATTAAAATTTAATTCTACATAAATAATGGCATCCAAATGATTATTAAATATTCTAATGTTGCATTTCATTTGCAGTGGCTACAATTAGCATGAAATAGAAATATACAGCTTTATTAATTATTTTAATAATTTAGTAACATAAAGATTAGATTACTATTTGTTAGTATTCATTTAAAATCACCTAGGAATAACAAAATCTTTGTCGTGCTGAGAATATTTGTTAACTTCACTTTTTAGCCTGCAACATTTTCAAGAGAGTACTGGTATTTTCTTTTTTTCAAGCCTTTTAAAAACACACAGTAAAAGCAGTAAGTTTTAAAATACTGGGTTTAAATATTCAGCTGCTTGCTCAGTAATTCTCTGATAAAAAGATAATTCATTTTAATTTTCTAAAAATGTAATTATACCTTGTAAGAGGTTTCTTCTTCAGCTTTGGTTTTTTTTAAGTCATCGTACTTCTTTTTGTTTTCATTGTAGGACAATTCAGCATTACAGAGATCTTCCTTTAGACTTTCTATTTGCTGTTCAGTTTCACCGATCCTATTGCAAATAGTTTCAACTTCTGACTCATATGCCTTCTGTTTTCTTGAACTGTTGAAATATAACAGCTAATCTTGCATTTCATTTTATAAAATATATGAAATAAAATACTAGTGAACCCCATAACTGAATAAGTAAAGCTAAAACATTTTAAAATCAGAAGCAGTATTTTATCATCCTGGTCTTTGGTGCTGAATTCACAATGCTCTTCCTAAAAACTTAAAGGTCTCTTTACTTATTTACCTGAAAATTTAAAAATTGATCACAGAGTTTCAGTGAATCTATCTCACAGTAAATGGCCACATCTAGGATACTTCATGCCAGTGCAGTAGTACAGGTTAATCATACAGCTGTTAAATTCAAATTCCTAAGAATTCTTAGGTTCCATAAAACAATTTTAGCAACCTTGCATAGAAACAAATTTCAGAAGTGAACTCTTTGGCAAAACCAAATTTAAAATACCACAAAGAACACAGAAGCATAAATCAAGAGAACAGAAAACATTGCTTACCTGCAATGATGATGAACTCTAGCTAATATATACTATGTATGCAGTATTTATTACAACTGCCCTCCTATAAAGAGATTGTATATAGCTAGACTAAACTTCACGATTCACAAGCAGTCAAACAATCCAACACAGAAAGGAGCTCAGTCCCAACTGAACTGCAACTTCAACACTGTCTTTCCATACCTTCAAGACCCTATTTTAAAGACTGGTTTCCATAAATTCACACTCGAGCATTTTTCAAAGATATTGCAGAAGCTGTAATTGCCCTACTAATAAACTGAGCTCTATGAGACACAGGAGGAAATGTCATGGATTTTGCACCAGATTTTTGAGGCAACTCTGGGCAATTTGATTATTCAAAAGTTTTAGGGCTGCAGCTCTTGCACAACATTCCTTGCACCAGCCGGGAATCGAACCCAGGTCACAAGAATGGGAATCTTGCATGATACCACTACACCACTGGTGCCTCCCTATAACTTCAGAAGAATCAAATCAAATCAAATTGGGGCATCCCAGCATTTAACATGTCATACAGTCAGTTATTGGCTCAGACAGTCTTTAATTACAAAGAATTTCTACCCCTTTTTTCAGCTGTTGAAACAAAAGAATCTTATATAGACCTAAAAAATGTTGATCTTTGTGAGATCATGAAAAGGTGATAATCATATCTGGACAAATACAGTCAAGAGTACACATGAGAATAGCCCAAATCTTCCCTAAACGATAATGCTGAAAAATTATAAGAATCAGAGATTTTCTTGACTACAGGGAGGCTATATGAAAGCAGATGTACTCTGGTACTTCCAAATCTAAGATCACCTACTTAAAAGCCAGCTCATTAGACAGTAATAATAGCTCTATTCTTTGGACTTTCACAGGTCTGCCTCTGTCACATACAACGATGAGATAGGAACAGAACTGCAGTACCAACGTGAGTAATAACCAAGGCTGTGACATCTCAGAGATAAAAATGTAAGTGGATTACTAGTTACAGACAGGCTGATGAAGGAGTCGAGAAACTACTGCTATGAAGAACCAGTGACAAAGAAGGAATTTGTAAAGGTACAGCATGTGATGACTTTAGACATAATACTAAATACTTAGATGGAATCTCTCTCACATCCTGATGAAAAACACAGGAACTTTTTTCCACTGTTAATTGTCTGGAAGAAGTAAGGATTTTGTATTTATTGAAGATGTCTATATGTTGGATCACAAAAACAGTATAAAGGGGATCAGCTAAGAGTATGGATTTTTTCTTCCCACTAATAGGAACAGTACTCAGAAAGATTCAGTCTGAATCTGAACAAGTCAGAAAATTGATTAAATGGTGTACCAAAACACGGTCATGAGAAACATGTTAAAGTCTGTTTCCAAAATGGGAGTCTTCATAACAGAAAACACCTTTCCTAATTTCTTCAGAGATGTGTGATGGAAAAGTGAAACAGAGATTTCAGTGCACTTAAGATGGAAAGTGATGTCAGTGCACTACAGACAGAAAGAGATGACCACAAACTGAAAATAATGGAGCCAACAAGCAATTGAAACTCCTTCAAATCTATTAGAAAATTAATTTTGTAACAACATAAATATCTTTAACCTTTTGGACCATTTACTTTGTGTTACCAAATATATATTATCAAATACATCATTACTAAAGAATAGCAATATTAAACTTGTGGGAAGAAATGAGGAACAGGATAGTGCAAAAAGAGAGCTATAGTCTTGTTAATGGGAATATACTGGTAAAAACAGTCACTTATTTTTTATTACTGCTGAAGTAACATCAGGACCCTGTTAGTACACAATTAATCAAAGCAAACACTCCAATTTTTAGATTAATATGAGACAATGTGTTGATTTTAAGAGTCACATTCTGGCGGAATATAGCAAATCTATACAATACTGCCATTCTTCTCTAATACAAAAGACTGTACAGAAATCACAGTGTATTCAGAAAGGAAAATGAAAAATAAACTGCCGTTATATTGATAGAGTTTGTGAGGGGCTAGAAAAGGCTCAGAGTATCAGACTAATGATCTGACATGCAAAGTATTTCCAATGCACAATAATAAATTACTGGCAGATCAAACAATTCAGAGATACTGGAGCAGAATCAAACATCTTGCTGCTATCCTACCACTCAATAACAACCCCCTCAAAGAAGCCTTTGTTTGAAACACTGCTTAGTCAAAACTCAAAAAAGATAAAAGTGCATTTTAAAACAAAAACTCATACAAACAGCAATTTTCTGTCATGCTTACTTACAATCAGCAGCTTGTAGAAGGAATGTGCACAAATTCAGCCTTCTGGGAGGGATCAGGGATTGATTTCTGCTTTAAAGAACTATTGTGTTTCACATTAGGTCAGTCATCTTCAAAGTAGAATTGAGAGTGTCTAGGAGTTCTATATAATAGTATTTCAGTAAATCCTTCTAAGAGTTAAATTATCATTAAAAAAAATGAACAGAAATTGGGAGTTTAATCAGGCTAGCTAAGAATCCTCATTTCTTTAAAACAAGATTTCATAGAATCGTAGGTTTGTAAGGGACCTTCAAAAGTCATCTAGTCTAACTCCCTTGCATTGAGCAGGTACATCCTGCACCAGTTCTGCTTGCTCAGAACCTCATCAAGCCTGGCCTTTAATGTTTCCAGGACTGGGTCCTCCACCACCTCTCTGTGGATCCTGTTTCAGTGTGCCTCACTTTTCTTGAAAAAAAAAAAAAACCTTAGAAATGAATTCTATATTTAGCCTCCACTCATCTTTTTCTGGGACTAGACTAAATCACAGCCTGAAGACACTGTCCCTTCAGAATGTATCTTCAGATCATCTTTTAAAGATACCAATAGACTGGGTGCCTGGAATCATTCATTACTAGGAACTTGTCATAACCAGTCTCTGGATCTTAAACCTGACCTTCTCAGGCCCTTCACACAGTCCTCCATGACATCCTTCTCTCTAAGATGAAGAGATATGGACTTGATGGGACTTGACTCTTCCATGGACAAAAAACTGGCTGGATGGTCACAGCCAGAGGGTTGCTGTCAATGGCTTGATGTCCAGATGGAGAGAAGTAGCAAGTGGTGTCTCTCAGGGTTCTGTGCTGGGACCAGTGCTGTTTAGTATCTTCATCAATGATAGAGTCGGTGGAAGTGAGTGCACCCTCAGCAAGTTTGCAGAAAACAAGCTGAGTGGTGTGTCAGCAAGCTGGAGGGACAGGATGTCATCCAGAGGGACCTGGACAGGCAAGATAGGTGGGCCCACAGAAACTTCACGAAGTTTAACAAGGACAAATGCAGGGGGCTGTACTTGTTGTGGGCTGATCCTCATTATCAGTACAGGCAGGGAAGCGATAAAGAGCAGCTCTGTGGAAAAGGACTTGGGGGTACTGATTGATGAAAAGCTGGACATGAGCCAAAAGTGATTCTATGATACGCATTTCTTGAACTTTTGAACGTGTGGAAGGACAACCATCAGGACACACTCACAATAACCATAACTGTATATGAAATAGACAATGTACAAAGGATTTCTTATGTGAACTTGTCCAGTGCTTCTAGGATCCTGCAAAATGTCAAGAGTACAAGATGGTATGCTTCCCAAATCTGTTCTCAAAGAGCTCATCTATCTCTCTCAATGGTCTGCATTTGGTTGGACATGTTGTTACAAACTTGAGTTTCTTCTTGCAGCTTATGAGTTCACACTTCAAACATGGGCAAGATCTCTCTCCATTGTCTGACATTTATGATTAAATAAAAGTTTTAATGCATTGAAAAATATGTCAATGAAATTGAAAATAATAATTTTGGAGAGCTACAGCACTAATTCTAAAATGTTCTAATAATCTCAGTAAGTAGTTTCATCACCATTAGAACTAATGAAGCTTGGTTTCTTACCCATTTGTGTCCTATTATTGATTTACTTCAGTACTTGAGGTATGAGTTTCAACTTGGAAGGACTATGCCCATATCTCCTCCTTTCTTTTATCTTTTTATCCCCTCTCTTTTTTTTCTGCATCTTTTGTATGGAACTTTCGAGGGCTACTAAGGAAAGTTTCATGCTGACAGAATGTCTGTATTCAACTCAGTCATCAATTTCTACACAACTTGCAGGAATCTAATTATTTTAAAGAACTACCTTTTTTTTTTCCAGATTACTTTGCTAAAACAGACAACAAAATCCAAAGTAACTTATGTAGGGAAAAAAGCAAATAACTCACTAGATGCATAAAACCAGCATACACCTAGTGTCCAAAGGAAGAAGGAATGAAACTTTTATATATTATAAATACCCTGTGAATATTATGAACAGTATGGTTTCAAGTATAGCTATTTGGAATGAATAAGCTGAGAAGCTAGGAAAGGTGTGAATACATCTTCAAATAATTAAAAGAAAGTAGAGAAAAGCATAGTTTGAATTGTAAGTTCATGCAAAATGTTCTTGAGACTGAGGTTTGCACTAACAAAGAGAATTTCAGCATCTTCCTTGTCTTGCCATTTTCAGTTGCCAATGTATATATTTTACCTAATGCAGAATTCTAGGTTTTATCTTTCAAATAAAGTTCAAAAAACATCTGATCATAAATTTCTACCTGAAGTGACCTGAAATTTTTGAAATGCTAGATTATAGACAGAGAATTGAAATAGAAGCAAGGTTTGCTTTTATAGAAATACTTTCAGTTTAAAATATAAATTCTTACTTCTGTTCATATTGCATTCAATACCTCTTTTCAATTTCTTGCATAATCTCTTTATTTTCTCCCTCAAGTTCTTCATTTTCACATTTCAGAATCTTCAGTGCTTCATTAATATTGAGAATCTTCTGTTTTCTATTCTGTAGATCACTTTCCCAGTTGAATTTCTAGTGAACATTAAAACACCTTGAGCATAAGTTGAAATTAGAAGATACAAGTATGCAAGCATTTTTGCTTCATTTATAAGAAGAACAATAAAGAACTTACCAATTCTTTCACAGCTTTAATTATTTCAGAAGAAGCTTCTGTTATTTTTTCATTCTCCTTTTCTTGGGCAGCTATTTTATTATTCAAATCTTTTATCTAGAAAATATTTCATAAAGTAATAAATAAAGTATCTACTATACCCTCATCCCTGCTGTGTACTTCTCCCTTTCCCTTATGTTGGTCTTAATACCCAAGAAGTACCTCCTACTGAATGATGTCAAGTCAGACAAACTCAGATAGGAACATATCCAGAAAGAAAACTATTAAAAAACATGAATTTTACAAATAAGCATGGGCAGTATTTGCATATAGTCATAGTGCTTCTGGTGCTATAAACAGGAAGAAAATGAATACACGTCCAGAAACAAAGCACAAGAATATGCCCATCAGTGGCTGTCTAGTATCTTTTTCAGGGAATGTTCTTATGGGGTTTTTTGTTATGTTCTGACCATATTTGGTAGATTTAGCTTTCCAGGAACACTCCTTGATTCTGGATTCCATCTGGATCTTTACCAGGACCTAGCTTTCAAGATGCACAAACCACAACAATACTGGCCAGGAGAGGAGAATTAATTAATTATTTTATTTATACATGCACACACATACGTACTTAAATATATTTTAAAATATATCACAAGTAACATCTTGTGGGCATCTAAATCCTGGCTTAGGCATTTTCTACTGTTTCCACATACGGAACTGTCAATTAACTGAAAGCTCCTAGTCAAACAGCATGAGGAATTCCAATTCAGATTTTAAGCTGATAAGTACAGTAAGATTTCAAATGAACACTGGACAAATATAGCAGAAACAGGTGGAGCTAAGTAAAATATCAGTATGCATGCCATAAGAGTGCATCATATGCCATCCAAGGTCAAAAAATATGCTAATTCAAGAGAACACCACTTAAGCTGTACCACTAAATGCATACTTTTTTTCCTACATGATATAAGAAGATAAGCAAGATGTAAGTATATAAACATTCAACACCAAAAAAAATCCTGGCCACTTGAAGGAATGTAAGGCAATCCTATTTTTAATAACTAAAGATGAAAAATAATACTGCAACAGAAAAGTGAACACAAGATTTCTACAGAATCTACAGCACTATTTTTAAATCAGTATTTATATTTGTATTTTTATAGAGGACTTTAACTCTTAAACATACAAAATATTCAAGCATTCATGTACTTTTCAATAAAAGATACTAATTTACTTGCTTGTTTATAAATATTCAAGACTCACTTTACTGTTCCAACATTTTGCATCTTCCTGGATTTCTGCTTTTTGCTTCACTAACTCCTCAAGGTGTTTTTCATCCTTTATAATCTTCTCCTCTGTTTCTTTTAACTTCATACAGTATTCGGTCCAAATAAATTCAGAATGCTTTAACTCATTCCTAATAGAAATACACACAAAGTGAATCCATCTATTTGGAAAAATTCCAAGGTAGTCCTTCTCCATAAAGGAAAATGTAAAGCAGATCTGAATTAGTAAAGATTTATTTTGATTCTCTACTACGTTTCTTGAACAGGTATGCATGAGAGAATTTCCAAATATCTACCCTGGCAGGTTCATGCAATTTCAGCCAGATATTAAAACTACTCATGCTATCAGTTCACTTGTACTTAAGCAGCTTGCCAACATTAAAACTTCTAATTGGACCTCTGAACAGGTATTGGTGTAGTTAAGCACAAGGCTTCATTTCATATTGCACATGTTAATTAAAATCAGAGTCAACTTCTTTCTCTGCAAGTGGCTGAATTGAGTTCAGAGCCATCTTCACTTAATCAATCCACTGCACTGTCACACTGTCATCTTGTGGACAAATGTCATTTTCACTGACATCAATTCCTCATGTAAAAAGAAACCTGCAGACAGCCGACAAGGTCAAAGGAAGAGGTAATACTTCTCTTTCACTCTGAATACTTTCACCATGAATAGCAGATTCATCAGTGTTATGAAAAGGAAAAGTGGCCATAATTGCAGAATGACATAATAATAACTACAATAATCACCAGGATAACACTTGCATGAGACACTGTTAGGCCTCATCATAGACTGTGCACAGATCTTTTGTTACATTTGTGTATGAGAATGGATTTGGTGAAAGGCAGAAGAAATAGAGGGACATCAGGTTAAAATTTTACAAAGAATTTTGGAGCTTTTCTGTAATTTTTATTATTTTTTCAGTAGACAGAAAGGAGAACTATCTTGGCCAATAACAAATGCCAAAGTATGCCTTATATTGAAAAATCAATTCACCAAAGCAGAACTGAGATCAAGAGTAATTGAATTTCAGAGGTATCTACTGCATTACAACCCAAACAAAACCTCAACAAGTTTGAATACTTAAAACCAATAAAACAACACAAAAGAATTTATGAAAAGACTTTATCACTAATTCAAAAGCCATTCCTTTAAGATTATTTGGTAGATTGTTTGATAGATGCTCTTCTTTCATTTGCTTCCAAGATTTACATCTAGTGATGGCGAAAAGTCACATTGAAAAGTCACATTCCAAGTGCCACAGAATATATACAACACCAAAGTGAAACGTAACACTTTGAACATTTTAATTTCTTACATCCCACAATACCCATGAAAGAAACATATATGTAATACTTGGAGTTGCTCTAATGACAGACATGTAACAGGTGTAGACTATAATATTCTTCTTGTATTACCTATCAGAAACAACTTTTTGAGTTCAATTTCATGGAAAAAATGTAGTAGTACCAGCCAAAGGGAACGAGTGCAAAAATAACAGACTGCGCTGTGTGATATACCCCTGCCTCAGTACTTTGAGTGTCAGGCAGTTTTCACCATTTTCACACTGTTGGCACTGAGCAGAAAGAAAAGAGTAGAACAGTCTTTCAAGTCATTGCCATCACAAATGCGTCTTTCACACACCTATCAATGCCACATGTTATTCTAGTCCTCCTCAGATGGCAGTTGAAGGGTCTACTTCTGTAATGTACACGTGACTTGAATCAGTCTGAAAACTGGCTGGGGAGGAAAAAGATACAGTAGGCAAAAAACCAGAATTTATCCACTGATGAGCAGAAAAAAAAGTCTTCTACTTGACTTTTTTGCATAAATTTTGTTATTAATAAAACACTGGCATGATCAGCATTTTTATTTTTAGCTACAAAACAGGTTGCAAGATGCACAACATTGCTGAGGTGTGGTATGAATAGGAATTCACTTAATTAGGAGAAACCGAAAATAATTGTGGTATACTTCTAACAAATACAATGAATTTCCCTTATTCGTTAACTATTGCCACTATCATGTTGACTTTACTTACATTATTACTTGTCTCAAGAGAACAAAGAGTTCATGTAAAGCAGCTTTAATCCACCTCAGAACAAAAGCTTGTTCCAGGAAATCACCACTTCTGTTTGTGTAAGAAACAAACTCAAGAGTTTTGATTTCCACCAAGACTACAAAACAGGAAATCTGCCTACTCAGACCTACAACTGCTAAGTAAGCAAACAGCTCTGACATAGTGACAAAAATCTGAAGGGAACTGAATAAAATCCTGCATAAAAGACTACTAAAAAGTAGTAGAAGGTGAGATGAAAAATTTCAATACTAATAAAAAAGATTAAGTGATTGATTTCCATTGGAAGAATAGGTCAACAGTATGGTACCTCAAAATCATGTATCTGGTGCTTTTATGTATTTACAAATTACCTGAAAGGGTAAGGAGTACTGAAATTAAGAGTCTGCATATAAAGCAATTACAATAGTCAAGGCCAAAAAGAACTAAGAAACTCGGGAACACAACAGATTAGAGAGATTAAGCACATCTTAAGACTCTAAATTAGCTGTATAAAATTGAGAAAGACACATACGTATTTCCAGAAACACTGAGAAAAGTCTACTCAGTATTTCACATTATTCAATGGTTAAAGAAGATAAGAAGGTGCCAGGTCAAGCAAAAAATAGGACAAAAATTACTGGAATTAAAAAAAAATGAGAGTAAGACATCCCTGCTAAAGTCATTGACATGGCATAACTTAGAATACATAACATTTTGATGCATTCCAGGAAAGTATATTACAAAAGTGAAAAGGAGTCAGAATGCAACCTGTTAAGGTCATAAAATACAGAAGTCTTCGACAAGCACATTGAAAATAATGTAATTTGCTTTAGAAAAGAGACAGAATAGAGAAACAAAGTAGAAATCAAAGTCACAAACAATGAAGGCTCTTGAAGCTTGGACTGACAAAGAACAGCAATTTGCCTGTAAGAAGACAATAACAAATAGCTGCTGACCACATTTCTGAATGTGAATTGATAAGTTTAATAATAGGCATTTACTGGAATAATGAAAAACGAAAATAAAAAATTAAGGAAAAGAGAAATCAGATTCCTTACTCATTATTTATTCTGGTATTACATGATAAAATCATCCCCAGCAGTGGATCAGTGCTAACAATTCTCCCCAGCAGGTAGTAATTCAGAGAAGCTGACAAAACACTAAATAGGCCAGTGAAGAGTATGTGAATGCTTAGTAATAAATCACACTATATTTTTGGTAATACCTCTTACTCAAGACCTGATCTTTCCCATAATTAAACTCAACATGTGGTTTGAAATGAACTTAACCCATTACAGAATCAGAAGCCATGCTGTCTGATTTTTCTCAGCTAAAAACCATGGAGGAGCTAATAAGCATTTGATCAGATAATCTCTATACACATATTTAAGCTATAATTAAAATTCCAAACACTGTAAAGACATTGTAAAGCTTGCATTCACAGGCTCATATCAATCAAAAGTAACTCTTATCTCCTACTCTTCACACACCTGTTCTTTTGTTTGGAAACATGTAGTGACTTTAATTAGAGAAATATGGTAATTTCTGTAAATCACTCCAACTTTGACAAGTGTCAGTATTACAGCCATTCCAGTCTCAAGTTTTGTACAATAAAATTCTTTGGGCTTAGCTATCTTTCTGACTGCAATTCTAATTGTCATTACTATTATTTGCAGATTGCAAACTAGACTCTAAAATGAAAAAGTGTTGCCTGTGAATAATTCTAATCTTAGAAGTAGTAAAACATAATTAGCATAATTGTCTTTAAATATAGTGTCAGAATTATTTTGAACTCAAGAAATCACTGTAAAGGTTAGAATCCAAAAGAGGAAAAAGTCAAACAAGCTTACAAAAAGGATAGTCAGAGGTACTTATCTGACTTACAGAAATACAATTTTTTTTATCCTACACTGGCTTGTCCTCTCTGAGACACAGACAGTTCAGATCTCATTACAAGTGCACAGGGCTCTTCATGAGAGCAAGACTGGAACTCCTCAAGCACCAATGTCATTTAAGTAAGGGCATGTTACCCAGGATCCCTCCTGCTCCCTCCAATATTAATGTGAAAACATATTACAGAAGAGCTACGACCCTTTTTTAATTCTGCAGTTAGTGCCAATGGTAGAGATCCATGTTGATATGGTATCTTAAGGAAACAGGACTAATGCATCTAAATAACCTTCTTTTCTTCAATCATGTGTCAGTAAGTTTTCTTCTTTAGCTGACTGGCAAGCACAGATTGCCCTGGATAGCAGACATAGAAAGTGCCAGTCACATTGATCAAAGTAATGAATTCCTGAGGTTGATATCTCCCCCAAAATAAACAGTAAGAACGCCCTTTTTGCAAAAATCAGGGATACTATGTGCTGTAGGCTTACCAACTTCTAAGATTCTGAGGTAGGCAGTAAGTGCTCCTTCAGTGTAATGGAAAAATGTGTTTCAAGTTCCCCAGCACTAATGAGTTTTTGAAATAATGTTGCCAAGATGATACAACCTAAAGAAACTGGAAATGATACAACTAATATTCATTATTTTAATTGTGTGCAGTTCCTTACCATGCCCTACTAAGCACCATAAACAGTAAGTGAAACAATAACACCACAACAATAGAATACAAATACAGCAGTTACGATGTTTTCTTGAAGTTCCCCCGGGAGTGAATTCCTTCACACAGGGGAACAAAATACCTTATTCCCAAATTCTACTGTGTGCCTTGTTTTACAGTATCATATATTACTAAAAAGTTTACATATAGACTAAGAAGTATAGACTAAAACTCTTCCTGTTTGGTATTTTAAATAAAAAAGGTTGCTCCCAGTACCCTAAACTCTCAAAGCTACTCGGTTTTTTTGAGGATATGACATTGGACTTTGTGGTAGATGAGTCTACAAAAGACAATCCACTGATAGAATGCAGTAATTACAATGGGCTTGTGCTTTGAAACTATAAAAACTAATTATATTGAAAACTATTGAAACAAACAATATATTAAAATATCATATTGAATAGCTCTTACTTGTATTGACTCAGTAGCATCTCAGCACATTTAAGGTTTTCATACATAGATTTTATCTTGGTTTCAGATTCTTCATTAATTCTTTTCATTGTCTTTTTTATTTCCATGAGTTCGCAACAAACATCACTGTATATTTTTGATACCTAAGAATATAAAACAATGCTTTCTGAAGGTTGTTTTATAAAAATCCCACACAATGTTTAAAATACAAAATAATTTCAAAAATTGACTGATACTGTGCAGTTTTAAAATGGAAGTTTAAAATTTAATGAGTACTTTGTGATGTCATGCAACATTAGCAATAAATTCTGCATGGTCTGAGAGAGGTGCTATCATAGTGAAAGATAACAGAATGACTGCTGTAAAATTGCATGACATAAATGAATGTTAGCAAAAGGGCTTTCAATCTGTTACAAAACTTTGAAGTTACTGTGAAAAGGTGACTACTTCTATGGGAAGACAGTGACCTCTGGAGCAGAAAGAAAGAAATAATGCTGGAAGAAACCACTGAGCTTTCACTGGGTAAAGGTTTCACTGGGTAATCTGACAGAAACCTGTGTAAAAGAGAGGCTGCAAACAATGCAGAGATGAACACAATTTACAATGCTCTAAACAGTACTCAGAAATTCAGTTCATAACAGCTCCCAAATAGAGATATGCATGTCTATTGTCTCTTTTAAAAATACTATGAATTGTATAAAATGTTGTTTATAATCCAGCATTTCACAGCTCAAACTAATTCTCTGGGTACTAAAAGCTAGGGATTCAAAATTAAATAATTGTTTCAATCAGAAAGAAAATTAAGTATCTGCTGCTTTTTTAAGGCCATGGGTGGAAAAAACCCACAACTGAATAAAGCTCAGCATATTAATTAGAGCACAGTCAGAAATAACTTACTTGACAATTAGAAAATTTTTTTTAATTAAATGTATAATGAAGTTACAGTAACATCAAGTGTATCTTCTTATGACATCCCTTCTCAGAAAGAAAAAAAAAATCACTCAGAAGTAAAATATAAATTTAAAACACTTGTTAGAAAAAATTAAGTCTACTTCCTGAGTTGCATTTTAGTACATAAAATATTTAAACGTTACACAACATATTCTAAGTCAGTAAAGAAGAAAGTATACAAAATAAAACCTGATTTATAATTACCCAGCATTTTGAACTTAGGAGTAAAATTGGGAGCTATGTCATAGATCAGACTTAATTCATTATTATTCTCATATAATTAGTTTAATAGGCAATTAAAAATAAAAAAAAAATAAAATAAACAATGCTTACTAGGAATCACCTACAAAAGAGAGATTATTTTGAGATTTAAGTACTTTGGAAAAGAGATGAATCTCTAGATTTGTATTTAAAAATTACTGTAGAAAACAATACTGTACTAAAACCCATACTTGAAGTAACACAGAAACTCTCCATTTTTCAGATATCAGTTAAAAGCTACCTACAAATTTTGCTACACTTACTCATCCTGGCATTATCCCCATTAGGCAATTATTATTATTAAAAAATAATGATTATATCATTATTGTTATTATTAAATACCATCAACAAGTAAATTGGGAAAAATGTACATCAACACTTAAAAGTAACTAAGTCTTTAAAACATTTTTAACAGCTTATGGTGTCTGCGAGAAATCTGAAAAGAATCTACTCCAAAAACAGATTAATGTTTTCTACCTTTATGATAAAAAATCCCAAATGAAATAAACTTTTAAAGTTAGAATTATATTTCATATATGCTTAAAAGACACTTCTTCAAGGCAAATAACATCATCCAGCCTGGATTCTGTCTGCACTAAGTGTTTCTATGTAGTTGTATATACACGAAGATTTTTAATTCTGTGCCCAAAATTGAAATCAGACTTTGGTACTTGCAAAAAGACTTCTGTTCTCTCACATGGCATGCACTTATGTAGTAGAAAGTTTTAAATGGAACATCTTCATACTGTTTGCATTTACCTTTTCATAAGCCAGTAACACCTCCTTTAGAGCCTCACCCTCTAGAATCAGCTTTTCTTCCAGTAGAGGGCTGTGTTTCTTCATGAAGTCTATATCCTCCTTAATCTTACTGTTGACTTTTTCTCTGTCAACTATTAGTTTTTCTAATTGTCGTAGCTGATGGCTTTTACAATCGAGATGCCATTGTAGCTCCAAGGTATCTTGAACCCAGATGTCATATTCTTTTAAAAAGATAATTAGCATAACAAAGTGTGAGTATCTGAGTGACATCATGAACACCTAGTAAGATTAGAAAACACACTGTCATAACAACAAGACTTGCAAAATTTTGCTGCAAACTACCTTAAAGGCTAAAAAAGGGCACTGGTTACAAAATAAATAATCAAATGTTGCATTAGCAATGCAATAATTTTTAAATTACACTTAATTCTATTATAAACTTCAAGCAAGTTTCTGAAGTAAGGGGTGGTTTTGTTTATACAAAGAAAAATGAAACATCTAGCGTTAAGGCATATCTAGAGGAGGCTATTACAACAGCAGCTCCACTGAGCTTCTTGCTCTGCCTATGTGGACACAGAAGAAGGATAGGGCAAGTGTAAATTTGACATGCCCTTAACATGCCAACTATTTTCAGTTCAGGGACAGTTGCTGAACTAAACGCAAGTTCAAGAAAGTTAAACTAAAAGCCAACAACCAAAACATAATCATGTTGCCACACAGAAGTATGTCAGAAGTTTTTCGAAAGCAATTGCTTTTAAGGAAAGCAACCTCTGCCAAATGGTAATGCTTAACACAGGTTTCTAGTTTCCAGATCAAGAGTTAGACAATGGCTAAAATAAATAAAAAAACAAACTAACAAACATTGTTCCAATATATTGTGAGGGATGTGCACATCCTTTTGCCTTCCTGAAACAGCAGAGAGAGTGAGAGAAAGTAGTCATGACTAAATGACTACTGGCTTGCCTCTGTTACACGCTCCTTTTCACTCAGCATCCACCCATCAGTAAACACAGTTATGGAAGATCCTTGAATCATCACCACACATGCCTAAGGTCTCAGGATAATGTGCACAAGAATATGCACTAGATTACCAACTGCTATTTTATATCTCAGAACCTACTGTTGTTACAAGATATGAAACTGTTCTGTAAGTGTAGACTCAGTATCTAAGTCCGAAGACAAACAGCAAATAGTTGCTACGTAGATGCTTGCTTGCTTTCATTCTATGTTGTAGATGCCAGTTCATTGCTACAGTAAGAGTAAACATTCTTAGAATCTTCCATTTCAAGGGAACCTATCAATGGTTACATCAAATAATTCCTACTAAATATTTAAGTACTATTTTTCAAGTTAATCCACAGGTTAAGCCCCAAAAAAGTATTATCAGAAAACTTAAAATGTGACAAACTCAATTACTTTATAATTCAGTTTCATCTTCTCATTCCTTGGCCCTGAGTATTAATGATCATCATAAAAATATCTTGTTTGAGAGGTAACGTAAGAGTAGACAAGGCTGAAGTTCCCCTTGCACTTTACTTCTACTTTTTTCCAGATATATGTATTGAAACATACCGATTTCAGAAAAGTAAACACTGTACTACCATTACAGAAACATAACTATAGACATATAATAATTCATATTCTCACTAACAAGATGAATGAAAAATAACAAATATTCTTAGTTTCAGAATCAATACCTTTTTGAACGGCTGCAGGGAGATGCTGTAGCTTCCAGAGTAACATACAATCAATTTTCATGCCAAGCTCCTGCCCTCGCTGTTTCTCCAACTCCAGTGCTTTTTCTGCCTCCCCACGGTCAGCCTCCAGCCACTTAATTAGCTCAATAACTTCCAATAGCAAAGCTTCAGTTTCCTGCTTCAATGTTAATGTCTTGCCATCTTTAAAAATACATTAAAAATATTTTTATGAAAGCTTAATCATATGCTTTTTATTCAGACTTTGTTCTCAACACAAAACTGGCCTGTTTGCATGGACCTAGTAATTACAATTGATTACAATGTTATCTTTAAAAACACATGATAATTGTTTATGAAAGCTTAAACATACACTCTCTATTTCAGCTTTTTTCTCAGCATAAAGAAAGCCTCTTCACATCTGTCAAGGCAAGCACAAATGGTAACAAACAAAACTTTCAAGTTCAACAGCATTTCCCCCCAGCTTATTTCCAATGCAGAGTATAACAAAAATGTATTGGTAGAGATGGTGTAAAACTTACATCTTTGCTTAATTGTTTAGGTAAATAATCACCCACTTAATGGCACAATTTCCTAATAACAGCATTTTTTTAAAAGAGTATTTGTTTCATCTTATTTTCCTGATCAAGTATCAATGATTTTATTGATGTCTTTGGAGTTCTAAGAAAGCTTTCTGCAATATCTCCATAGCACTGGTTTTCTTGTGATACATGAAAATCATCACTTCATACTATAAAATTCGGCTACCAAAAACGCATCAGTTGTTCCAATAAAAGATCATCTGAGGTCATCACCTATGGTCCTACATATAAAAAATGGGAAGTATATACACTGCAGAATCCAAGGAATTTCTGCAGTCAATAGTGCCCTAAATTATTTTGATTAAAAACTGTAAGCATCATAAAGGACAACTACTTAAAATCTGGAGTGAAATTTTGGCTTCATTGTCATCTACAGATATTTCGTTCCACAATTTACTGTACATAAAAGCTGTATACAATCTTAAAAAAAATGCACACAATCTCTTTAATATTTTTAATTTAATTAAAAAATACATAATCTGAATAAAGATGCAAACTGGACAAACCAGAACTCTAAGAGTATATTATGAAAATTCTGTAGCAGCAATCATAGAATCATAGAATGGTTTGGGTTGGAAGGGACCTTAAAGATCATCAAGTTCCAACCCCCCTGCTTCGGGCAGCGACACCTCCCACTAGATCAGGTTGCTCAATACCTCATCCATCCTGGCCTTAAACACTTCAAGGGAGGGGAAATCCACAATGCCTCTGGGAAGCCTATTCTAGTGTGTCATCACCCTCACAAGTAAAGAACTTCTTTCTTTTAACAAATGGTTCATTACAATCTATTAGAACTACTACATAAGAAGTGTTGCTTGTCCTACCCAATTACAAGTTGCTAATCCCCTCATTCTATGCATAAGAGTAAGCCAGCTCAGTTTACTCTAATAGACATCCCTCTAATTAGATGTGAGTATACCTCCAGTGATCCAGGATGTGTGGCCAAAGGCGTGTGAGTCAGGTACATAAGCTCAGACTGTTCAAGGTACCTTGGGAGCTAACTGCCTACAGATCTGGGCTTCAGTCTGTGGCTGGAAGCAACTAGAATTACTAAAACTCTGATGGCAAGGTCTAAATGAGGTAAGTGTTGAGCTTTAGTAGTCAGTATTTTCTTTGCTTCAGAACTGATCAGCCTTTCCCACAGCTAGCTTACTGCCCCAAAATAACAGCAATATATTTGCACCAACTTGGAATCCCAAGTACTTAGCTCTAAGAAGGAACACAAAGTGCTGATAGAATCTTCTGTGCAAAAGCTACGCTATGCTCTCTGAAATAAAATTCCATCACCTCTGAAATGCAATTATTTGTTTTATAGGAATTAAATGAAAAAAAAACCAAAACCTCTCAGTATTTCCAACAACCAACCTAACTAGTTCAGCTGGTTCAAATCCTAGATGGATTAAAATATAGTATGAATCTAAATACGGAAATTTAAATTATCTTATTGCAAACAAGACAACTAAGTAGTACTTAATATAACATTTAAATTCCATGTGGTTTTCAGCTTATCAGATGATACACAGATTTCAAAGAATACTCATTACATTTGCATAAGACATGAAGCAGGCAACAAGCAAGTATTATTACAAATGCAAAGCATATATAACATGAGCATAAGTCACTTTTATCACTCAGAATGCATAATTATGAAATATTTTTACCTTCACAGGGTACACCAGCTGCTTTAAAATCCAACTTAGTCGATAATATCATCCAGGTATCTTTAACTGATTCAGCACTGGCATGTTCTGTTATCCTGCAGATAAAAAACAGTTAAGTAAATATTACTATATCAAGTCAAAATTTCTTTTCTTCAATCTTACAGATTTCAATTCTAGGAAGCTAAATGGGATAATTGCTAAATAGCATAGCAAGTCACACTGGAGAATTATTAATTATACAATTCCAGTGCAAGTACTTTTCTTGTCTTTCCGTAAAGAAATACAAGCAAAAGATTTCTTTACATCTTTACATACACAGATCTTCATGTTTTATCCTTGTACCCAAGAGTGTGCCAAATGTGTTGAAAAGTTGTTACTCTTTCCAAGTTTTGAATGCACAGTACCAGTACATGCTGTACCTTCCAGACCCCTCTAAGAGGCATAAGCATTCAGTGATTTATCTGCTAAGACACGGAATGCCACTGTAGGTCAGATATAGTTTATCAGTTGAAAGGAAGTCACCACTTGAGGGTCAACAATGAAGAAAAAAGATATTCTAGAGATACAAAAAAAAAAGATCAAGGCTCAAGGATTAATCAATTTCCAGCATACAAACATTTGAAATGAAGGAGACACAAAAGCAGAGATGAAGAAGGCTTTGTTAACATGGGATTAGGACAAATTTAACCTATAAGTGAGAAGGGGAAAGAAGTAGTCAAAGAACAGAAGCAATGTATAGCCTGCAAGGGAACAAGGGGAAGAAGGACAGCCATTCTCTGCTCATACCCATGAGAGGCTCGAAGAGCATACAGGTTCTTCATACACAGCTAAGGTGAGATGAAATCTGCAGTCACAAGAGTTGCACTGCACACAGATGCACAATGTGAAAGCAGACATTTGCAAGAACTCCACCAAAAAGTTCCTTTGCAAAGAAGAAATAACTGACAAACAGCCTATGCCAAAAACAGAACAAAAACTGAAGCTTTCCAGATCAACACAAAATACATCTGAATTACGAGGAACAAAACAAAAAAAATCTGTGCAGTAATGGAAGATAGGTTGGCATTGGACAGGAAAACAAGGACCTACTGATGGAAGAGATACCAAATGAGATACAGAAGCAGGAGTTTGATAAACAGGAGTTGAGTAAGTTGGCAAAACCAAAATAATTCAATGGGCATATCCGACACAAAGTAAAAATGCACAGGGAAATGCAGAGTTTGTTGAGCAAATCCACCAGCACAGAAGCTTGAAGCATCAGATAAATTCTTTTCCCTAGACTCCTCTTTTCATCTCCACAACTAGACCTACATCATAAAGCAGCCTGCAATATGAATAATACAATTTAAATTCACACATTCAGACTTCCTTTGCATAGCTTCTGAGTACCTGCCTTTGAAATACACTTGTACTGTATCGTAAGTTAGGAAAAGTCTGAGTTTTCTAGTGGATTTCAAAATATATGCAACCAATATGTAAAATGCAGAAAAAAACCTACATGAGTTTTATGCTTTAAAATTACATTTTAAATTTACATTTTAAAAATTAATTTTTGAATATATAACCTTTAATAAGTCAGCTTAAATTCTAGATATCCCCAGATCAAATATATCTAGAAAGAAAAAAAAATCTTCAACTTTTTTTTTTTTAATTTAGTAATTACATTCTGGTTTGATTTTGAAAGAATCTTGTCCTCTAACTTTAAAGATTCATATATGCAAACACTGTGATTCAAGACAATTTTGTGCCTCAAACACTGGAAAGTTTTTTGAACAAAGTGGAAAACTACACTGAAAACACAAGAACAATACATTAAAGAATCTTAGCAGTTTGCAAAATAGGAAAACCACAAAAGTATAGGGAATATAAGAAAATAAAAAAGTTAAAATTTTTTTTAACTTCCCATCTTAGTACAGAATGTAATGAAGAAAAGGCCATTTCATTCAAATTGTTTTCTTACTTCCTTATTTAATTACTTGTCCTTCCCTTGTGCCAAGTCAAGCTGAAATGAGATTACATTTAACTCTCTAGGCAAATTCATAAACTTGTACATGGTATTCAGAGAATCTCACAAAGGCAAGAATGAAGAAATACTCAGAATGATTACATATCATGTCCAGCTCAGAACTTAAGTAATGAGATCTTAAGGTTTTGATCCTGACTCATATTTAGGCACTTGAGTAACCGGTCTAATTGGCACAATTTCAGAAGTATCCATTAACTCAAGAACTGTCACCAATAAAAATTCATCACTTAGGTGAGAATTGTTACCTGTGATCACCTTCAATCTTTGGAAGTTAAATCTGAGAAATTCTCCATAAATGCTTTTGGTGTTCTGAAGTAACTAGATACTACAGTCACTGAGAATACTTATTTTAGATGCATTCAGCATTACAGAAGAATTTTGTAAAATCTACAGTTCCCAGCAAAAAATTTATAACAAGTCTAGTTTCTCATCAGATGATTACCTAATACTGAAATGAGAGCATTATTTTGTACAATTTTGGACAGATGATTCTTACCGTGGTATTTTGGCCTCCTCAAACACATAACCATACTGCAAAAGCAAAAAACCTTACATTATACATCTTAGATATACACACTTTTGTTTCCTAACAAAAAGCATAACAGGCCACTGAATTTAGCATTGCAAGTTGAACTAATTGGTGTACATACAAATTAATGCTTTCCAGCATTTTACAGTAACTAGTGAGTTTTTGAATTCCTTAAATCTATGCAACTCCAAACAACTGGTAATAAAATACAGCTTTTGTATCTCCATGTTACGCACTACTCAATTTTGTAGAATGTTTGTTGAAAATCACTTAGTACTGTTAATTCTATTTCCAAACTGCAGACCACCACATTCATAAACCATTCCCATTTCTAAGCACAGTTCAAGAATGGGAAAGGATCAAGGATCATTTCTCAGAAGCAATGCACATAATGCATATCCTGCTCTGGAAAGTAAGAATTAACAGTATGGATATAAGATTTGCCATGTTAACTGGACAAATTGCTGGTAACATTAAACTTATGAGCAGAGATGTAAATAAACTAATATATAGACAGGTAAAATGCAAACTCCCTATATTTGTAATATATTGATTTAAGTTTATATGCCTGATTTTGGTTTTAAGAGCATTAATGAGTTAGCATTAAAATTAATAAACATCTGAATATGCCAATGCTTATCCATGATTATCTATTCCTATATATTGATGACAAAATTATAACATTAAAATAATTTCACTATTCTTATGATATTTTAAATAAAGGTGAATGATACAATTAAAAATTCACTATGAAATTAATGTCTATGCTGTAAATCAAGATATCACAGTAGTTCCTGGACCTCAGATTTCTATAGTATCTATGCTGCAGTTGCAGAAACCTCCCTGCAGAGTATTTAACTGCATTTGCAGAATACTAATCCAAGACAGTTTTCTTGATGTGCTGCTATGACATTATTGTTGGTACTGGAGATAAATTATTTAAATACAACTTGCCTCTGCATGAAGTAATCAGATCTTCTTACTGCAGTGCAGACATATGCAATAATTATTAACATTTTGAAAACAATATTCATGTAAAATTGAATTATTTAAAATGCTATTAATCATGCTCACAAATAAGCCAATGGGAAGCTTTTATTACACTTTAAAATAGTATGTATTGCATCCTTTCTTCATCTACCTGCTCAATTTTTAGCTTCCATTTATTCTTGTTTCACAGAATCTATACAGGCTAGGAAAGCATAAGGTAATGCTAGTGAAAGAATAATAATAATTTCAGGTTGGTCTCAATATAAGAGCAAAGAAATTTTTAATCAAGGATTTGTGAAGCATTCAGCAAAAAACTCTATCTACTACAAGTGACAAAAAATGGCACAAAGCTGAATTTTACTATCTGCTCAAGCCTAGTATCAAGAACTGTTCTGAAGACAATTGGTAGGACTGAAGCAACTTGATGGTGTGTGCATCTCAATATTCATATATTAATTTACTAGTCTTTAAGATACAATCATATTACTTTAATATATTGTGGTATACTGATTTTAATAAGATTGTTTGATTGATCAAAACCATTAAGCAAATGAAAAACACCTCACAACCAGTAAATGAACCTGCTGGGCACTATTTTGAAGAGTCCATGTGACACAAAGTTAAATTCTCATAAAAATCAATATAGCAATTCTATTTTAAAATATTTGTGTTCTTATAAAAAGCACTTGATCATTTTCAATCATAAATGTACCTGTTGAAAGCATTTCTCCACCTTTAATTCTAACTCTTGGATGTGATGAACAGTTTTATTAATACAGGGTGATGGAGTATTTACAAAAGCACAGCTGCGATGCCTTTTGATGATCCACTTGTTCTTATCTGGAGACAGAAAGAGAATTGAGATTGTTGTACTTCATGTGTGGGTATCCTGGTCTGAGACAGAAAAGAGCCATGCATGAAACTTTCTCATATCTGATTTTCTTAATTTATTTGGAACTTAGCATTTGGTCTTGAAATTGTCTAAGATAATGTAACAGCTACATCTAGTGCTATGCACATGTTGTGCACAAATTACTATTCCTTTTCGAATACAATCTCAAATACCAGGAGGGAAATTCAAAAATGTTCAAAGAATATAAAGGAGTAAATTGAAAGAGATGAGACATGATAAAGTGGGATAGAGTCACCATAGAATTCACTGTAACTAATTTTACACAATTAATCCCAAATGTATCAAGTTTGATGATTATATACTAGTATTCAGCAAAGATTTTATCCAAACAGCAAAATTATATCACAATCCATAAAGACAAAGGTGGCAGCTACTACAGAAATGCCCAGAGCTAAACAGAAAAGGTCACAGGGCCTTAGAGCAAGCTTAGATTACTCTTCTGTATACAGTAATTAATTCCAGCAAATGTTTGCTTCAGCCTTAAGAAGGGATAACGTTCCAGAACAGTAGTTCCCATGCTGGGAATTTAAAGTTACATGACCCAAATGAACCGTTTTGTGAAAACATGCGGATTTCACAATTACATTTTCTTTAAACTCTCTTAGCCTTACAGCCACATAAATAAATTATACCACTGAATAAATGGCACTACTGAATATCAACTATTTAATTAAAGCAATGAATGGGAATCTGACTGCAGAGGTCACTAACGAAAGGTGCCAGGAATCAGAACATGACATTGAAACGTAGTAGTAGAATTATTCAAAAATCTAAACCAGCTTTTCTTCAAATGTAAAACATTAATCTAACAATATGAAGTGCTTTAATGTGCCTTGGAGATGAATCAAAAGCAACAATAACAATAATAGGGATTAAACTGTAAAACAGAATCAGATAAACTTTATATACAGTCAGTGGATCTGACTTTGTTTTCTTTTGTTTTTTAATACTTATCTCTTAATATCTTCATTGAAGAGTAAGCCCAAAACACTAAAGTCGTCAGGTTACATAAGCCTCTAAACTTTATCAGAAACAGCCATACTGGAAAGGATAAAGTTTGCAAAATTTTGTTTGAAAAGACAATCCACTAAAATGGATACCAAAACCTGCTTCAAAAGATCTTGTTCTCCCTGTTTCCTAGAACCAGAAAATGTCACAGGATGCCCTAACAATATATATAGAGACTTTCTGTCTTGTAACTTGAAGCACAATGCAGAAGTTCAGATTCTGAGATCAACTTTACTTTTATTTTCTGTAATTGCTTCTACTGTTATTATCCTTACATTTTACTTCATTGACATTAATGTTGTTGTAAAATTTGTATTTATTTTCTTCTACAACACTAACACAACTAAGAATAGCAACATTTATAAATAAAAAAATCTAAAATTTGTGAATGTCTTTAATAAAGCAATTACTCCTACTGCTTTAGCATTCCTCAATAAATGCAAATGTTTACACATGCAATCCATCTGTAAAAGCAAGCCAGTAATGCTTACTCAGTGAAAAAGTGGAATTCTTTACTATATCCTTAAAATCTAAAAATCTACATGTAAATTATTACAGTCAATTTTGTTTTCAGATAGAAAACTGAACTATCACGGATTGACACCAATAATTCAGTGACACTCAAAGTCTAAAAATGCGTAATTTGTATGAAGATTTTTCAAGCAGTGTGATGAAAGAACAAAGAAAGAGGACTGGTTTTACATAATGCTGCAAATACAGCATATAATTTCTCATGTCTTAAATTTAAGTCCTTCATTAAACTATATGAAAAATGTATAACAGAAGACTTATCAGACCTACCTTCAGATGGCTCATTACTGTCATTAGAAGAACAGGAAAATGACTGTGTTTCACACATTGCTACTGGCAGTACTTTTCACCCTAATGATTAGAAAAATAATAATACATATATATGCATTTGAAAAACTATTTTCATCAACAAGAAAGCATATTTGAACAGTGATGTATCTAAATTACTTTTAAGGGTTAGCAAATCAATTTTTACTTTTCTTACTTAAGGAAAAGCACAATAAATGAGTTGACAGCAGAACAAATCACACCGTAGAATCTATTAAAATAATGAAATAACAGTTAAGAAATGGAGATACATTTATTCCAAATTCTCTGAAATGGAGAATAGTTGCCCGAGAGTACAACTGGATGGACTGACAGAAAAAAACAGAAGTAAACAAAAATATGCTCTTCACATCATCAGGTTATTGATCTGCCAAACTCAAATTCAAGTCTGTTCCAAAGAGATGTTGGAAGAATGTAAATGTGCCAAGTTTGACAAAATAAATGCTGTAATCACATCTGATCTTGAACATGAACTTGCATGCACTGCAATGAAGACAGCATTATTGCTGGTTTTGTAAAATTATCTCAATTTCATAATACATAATACTAAGTTTTATGTGTAATACATAAAACTAAATGTGATACCACATTTTAAAGTCTCCTTAGGAAATGTATGGAAAATATATTATATGAGCCATTCTTGCAGGTCATTTGATGTTAATATTTTTTTTTTCCTAGGTTGGTGGCTCTTTCAATTTCCTGATACTACTTTGAATAGCATTGAGGCCCGCCAGTGGCAGTGACTGTATGCTGATCTGATAATACTGGAATTTTTAACTATTCCTCTGACAGGATGTCAGCTTCTTAGACTCTGCAAAGTGATATTCTACTCTCCTATAGGCTCATCCTGACAGTCAGACCAGATGGACCATATTAGCTCCAAGAAGGAGTACAAAAGAATCTGAAATTTTTAGTAAGTCAAAGAAAGTAATTTATTGACAGACAGAATTGCTCTAGAGAAAGGAGGAAAGAGGAGAAAAATCCTGCATATGAAAGGATGAAATCCAGGAAAAAACTTAAACTCTTTTCACTTGTTTTTTAATACATCTGGGAAAAGACATGAGCAGACTACGATCAGATACACAAGATGTGTTAAGAAGAGAACATCACCTGCCTCATAAGGAATCATATACATTAACAAGAAGACACATTCCACCATAAATCCCACTGAAAAAAAGGTATGAGACAAATCTCTAATTGATGACAAAAGTATAATTTCAAAAATTTAGCCAGCTCGTAGTTCTTTTTGATCTCAGTTGAAAATCTTTGCTCCAATACATATAGATATTAGACTATTTCTATTCACAGTTGTAGCTATCAAAATGCAAATTTAAAGTTTTATTTCATATTATCTATCCAGAAAAAAATAAGCCAGTGCTTACAATTCCCTAATATATAACCTCTGACATTCAGGAAGTGTTAGTCTGTGCAAACTGTTTCATAAAATTCAAACAAACTTTCTCCCACAAACAAATATAACTATTCAGTCATATGACTGCAGAATTCATTGTATACTACTCCATAAAGTAAGAGAAAAAAAAGAAACATTCATCTTTCATCAGGGACACATATATTTATAAAAATATATTGTATATTTTATTAAATATTACTAAAGCCAAAATAAAAGCACACACCATTTAAATTAAACAACCTTTCAGCTGCTGAAAATAAATTTCTAACAATAAATAAATTTCTAACTTCTCAAAGTATGAGAAACAAACAAAATGTTTATTACAAGCAAAATCTACAATAAAATTTTTGCAATGAAAGAGATCAGAATACAGATGTTATAATTTATATCCATGTAACATAAGCTAGTGCTATTACATCTTGTCATAAATGGCATTCCTTGGGCAGAGTACTGGGATATTCCTAAATATGTCTCATGAGAAGCTTACTCTAGAAAAATCTTTTTCTCATCAATTCCCATACTTAACCTCTTCAACAAAAGTCTTACCCACTATTAAATAAACTAAGTGCAAACTGAGATTGTCTACCTTATAACTACAGTTGATACGATAGAGATCACAGAAAAATTTTGTTTCAAATATTCTCATTGTTTCCTCCTTTACTATGAATGTGTCAGTTGTGATGGAATTTTAACTCCTTCTCCAAATGCATTCAGTACGTATGCTAACATTTCATGAACAATCTTAATTTTATTCTGCAAATACAGCATTTTACCATATGGTTTTAGGGTCCTAAAATGTCTTCCACAATCTCAGTATCAAAATCAATTTGATTTTTTTCCAGCGTTTCACTATTCTTGTGGTTTATTCCAGCTAGCCTGCAACTCAGATAAACTTTTTCCACAGACATTAGAGCTAATATGAACTCTAAACAAATTAACTATTCCTAAGACAATTAAACAGGATCAACAACAAGGGCATTGGAAATCTGTAACAGACAAGGGAATTAAATCCTGGTTTACTATGCCATAGTCATGAATAATGCACTCTGTCTTTATATGTTCATAAGTGTCACCTTTATAACAAGACGCAGAAAATAGTAACTATACTTCTAGCAGGTAATACTGACAAAGCCAAAGCAAATACTTGAAGAGCTACACATTCTGCAACATGAGTTCACATTAAAAAAAAAATCTGACTAAAGGTGCTACCTAATGTACTATTTTAGTATTCCTTCTCATATATTCTATGACCAGAAACAAAACAAGAGAATTACTGTTCTCTTCCGTATTCCTGAGTGCTCAAAGAGACCTGGCAGTAGTAGGAACAGTCTCCCTCCTCAAGAAAAAACCTAGTTCAGTTAATTCACCCAAAATTCTACTACAAGAATCACCCAAATAGGTTTTAAAGATGATTGCTACCAACGTTCATGCTACTGAGCATGTTATCTATTTGATCTGTCCCCTTACACATAATTAAAATATCATGTACTATAGCACAATATTTTTACAAAGATTATTAAACCTTAAACCTACCATCTTGCATTCTGTTATATATGTCTAAATGAAATACAGTGAATACTGGTTACCATAGTAACAAAAGAACTGAAGAAATTTAGTTTTGGCATAATTGCTGCATATGTTCATACAAATTACATCTCTTATTCTGTGAATTAGAAATGAAGACACTTTTGAACTCCATTTTTTAAAAATAGAGTAATGAAGAAAAAAATTAGATCAAGTATTTATAGACAGAACATATTCTTGTTTAATTCACTCAATCCTTTTTCTTTTATAATTGAAGTCTATTTTCTTGCATTCTGTTGAACAATTTAGTTAAATACTGTTTAAGTTATCTTTATACTTACTGATAATTAAGCCAGTTCTGGTTTTGTTATTAAATTCAAAATACTATTTTAGAATAATAAATACATTATTAGTCAAACAACCAGAAATGGGTAAAGAAACTTCAGCAAAAATAAACACCCCAACACCATGTGATAAACTTATTTTGTTTTTTTCCCCCTTGCGATGAGGTTCACAATGAATAAGGGTAAATTTATTTGTTTCTTTAGTTTCAAGAAATAGTATAAAAGGAAAAAGAGCTCTAGGCATGCTGACAGTGTTAGAACAGCGTAATTTTCTCAGCAGCATCAAAAAACACATATTCAGCAGGAACAAATTAACTCAATTCAACCAGCCTGTGAATTAGCTACAAATTCCTCTCTATTTTCTTATCAGCTCCCAGAATGAATTTTAAACATCTCAAAAAACCTACAACCCCAAAGCAAACTCGCAACCCCACAGGTCAGACAAACCATAGGACAGTTGGATTTCTATGCTTTTACTTAAAACCTAGAATTCTTTCATCCTTTCTCTTCTCTAGTTTTGTCCGCTCAATAATTTAATTACACTTCTGAAGTTCATTACCATTGGTAGCTTTCATTTGAATATTCATAAACACAAACAATTTCAGAAAGAGCCTGGTAATACAGAACAGAAAAACAGATAAGTAAATGGTAGTTAGAAACACAGGGAGATCATCTCTACTTAAAAGCTCAGTCTTGGAAACCTAAGAATCTTCTCTTAAGCTGTCTCATACATTACACAAAAATCCATAATCAGCCAATACACTGCACCAAAGAAATGCAAAGTAGAAGTCCAAGAACTTGCTTAGCACACAGTATGATTCTCCTATCTAAAGTATCAGCAGTATTATTTTTGATTTGCCTTATCTCTTCAGCCCTTCCTGGCAGGAAAGGGTCAAGACCTTAATGAACTTAAGGAGCTGATCCACCCAAGTTTTCAAGGATATAACAGGTTAAAAAAAAAAAGAGAAGATAAAATAAGAACAATAGATGAATGAAAAATCACATTATTTTAAATAATAGCTATTTATTAAATGATGACCTGGTATTGCAAAAAAGTAATACTTCAACACTTTACAGCCAAAACACCACACCACCATTCCCATGATACTAGAATCAGTAAAGTCTGTTTTTCCATGTATTTTTTGTCCCACATTCTGTCACAGAAGTACAGCTCCACCCTATGTCACTGAGTTTGACCACATAGCTTCTCTTGGTACTCCTTTCTGGGCATGTGCATAGGACCCATTCCAAGCTTGGATGGCTAAGCAAGACATGAGTCAACTAGTCAGCTGACTGCTATCCTACAGAATATGTGAAGAGCCAATTTATAATTACATTCTTTCAAATAGGGAAATATTTAGTGTCTTCCAATTACTTAGCTGCCAATTTTCATAAAACTTGGAAGAACTCTGTATCTTTGACACTCCTACCCATCTGTCAAATCTGGTAGGAACAGACAAAAGCTACTGGAGGAAAGGCACAGCATACACTTTGCTTTCTTAGATATACAAAAAAACCCCTCTTTACTGGAGGCTACTCAAAGTAATGGTCTCCATTTATTTAATAATCTTTCCATCAAGCTATATTTGGTATGGATTTTACACTTCACTATTTTAGAAGAAATACAGAGAAAGGAGAAAGATGTCATCTTGTATGTGAAAAAAAAAAAGACCAGTGCAGGGGAAAAAAAATAAAAGTGAAAGAAGAAAGCATGACAGTGTTGGCAATGGTATACAAAACCAGGTGGAATAGGGTAATTGCAAGGCAAGTCTGGAAAAAATACACTATTCAGTAGAGAAAAAGAGTTAGCAAAAAGATTCAAAGGTGATAAAGTAAATGAGAACTAAAGGGAAAAAAAACCAACAGACAAAGTCTAGCTGCCAAAATTGTAATGGGACAATGTAAGTAAAAAGGATATTAGAAGATATGTAAGGGAATAATGCTGGGGTGGATCAAGAAAGACTGGCCAGCAGCAAGGTCATCCTCTCAATTCTGCCCTGGTGAAGCCATATCTGGAGTGCTGTGTCTAGTTCTGGGCTCCCCATTTCCAGAAGGACAGGGAGATGCTAGAGAGAGTGCAGTAGAGGGCTACAAAGATGATCAAGGGACTGGAATACCTCCCTTATGAGGAAAGACATGGATCTGTTTAGCCTGGATGAGATTGAGAAGGGATCCCATAAGTGCTTATTAATAACCCAAGGTGAGAGGATGGGGCTAGATGATTCTCAATGGTGTCCAGTAACAGGACAAGGAGAAACAGCCACAAACTAGAACTCAAGAAAATTACATTTCAACGTGAGGAAAATCTTCATAGCTTTGAAGGTAATTGGAACAGGCTGCCCAAAAAGGTTGTGAAGTCTCCTTCTCTGGAGATATTCAAAACCCATATACATTCCTGTTCAACCTGCTCTAAGTGAACCTGCTTTGGCAAGGGGATTGGACTAGATGAACTCTGAAGGTCCCTTTCAACCTCTGTCATTCTGTGATTTTGTGGAAAGAAATAGAAAGCTACATGAAGAAGAGGTCCTCCTAAGTAGAAATCTATTTTCTCCTTAACGACAGAAGTGTGACAGAATGTGAAAACAGATTCCATTTGTAAAATAATGCCTCCATGTATCAAAACATCCAAGGGAGTTTCAACTAAATCCAAACCATTTTTAACAGATGCCTGTCAAAGCTGTTCTAAAATCTTTTAGCGACAGATTCTACCAGATGTCTAACCAAACTTAAACTTAACAAACCTTGTATTTACGAGCCATCCTAATGAATATTGTAATCTCCTTGTCTTATCTATATGAACAGTTAAAATAATACAATTGTCTTCATCTTGTAAACAATTTCTCAAACCTCTTTGAAATACTATATTTTTCCTTCTTTAAACAGACCAAATTCTTTTTATTTTTTAAACACACTCACTCCTATCCAGAGATCAGACTTTCCAGCTGTTTATCCACTCTGTTGTTCCAAATTCTCCCCAGTCAGTCCATATCTTTTCAGCCATATAATCTAGATGCCACAACCTTCCAGCTGATGCCTCACCAGTACTAAGAAGTACTATGTAATGCCTTTGGTTTCATACCCTGATACAATCCTTGCTTCTACCACAACAGCATGATAGTGGCTTTCATGTCTGGCACCTCAAAAGACAGGTCTTAGGTCTTTTGCTATCTTACTTAGAATTTTCTTCTCCTTTGTACATGTTACTTCTGCTTATGGACAGTACTTGTTCTTATGGATGTACATCCTATTCTCTGACACATAATTTCAAATTCCAAAATCCCTCTTCTCCATGGTGCTTGCAGGTCCCCCCACAAGACATTGAGTCCAAACTGTAAAATAACCATGTAGTAAGCCCTTGCTATTGGTATTATCCGGGGCATCTCTACCATTCTACAGTGCCATGCAAAAGATATGATTTGAGCTCAACATGACAATACCATCTGCTTTCAAAGAGGGGAAAAAAGGAGAAATAAATTTTTTAAAATGCTGATCCATCTCTATTTGAATTTCCATTTTCAGTTATATGTATTTTATCACTTTATGTTTCAGAGGGACTTGAAGTTAAATAGTAATTTTAGACATTACGTATATTATATATATAGTTCAGTTGCAAAGATTAGAGAAACGAGATGAGCTGAAAATTTGGCAAGATCATACAATCTATTTAAAATAAAAACAGGAACACAACACACCACTAAATAATAAGAAATTGCATCTGTGTGTTTTCTAGTTTGAAGACAAGAACTTGCCAAATTCCAAATCAAGTACTAAGTAACTATAAACACATTCTTGTACAGTTGGACTAAGATGTAGTTTGTAGCACTGCTCAGAACAGCTAATTAATTCTTGATGCTATAAAAAAAGTCTTGTTTAAGAAGAAAATTAATAGAAAAATATTTTTAAATTATATAGTCTTAGACTGCTTTTTAATCACAGGAAAAACTAATTTAAAGAATTCAGTTTAGCTACATTAAGAGTACATCCTTTTACCTGTTCTGCAGTATCTTAGAAGAAGACAGCTCCAGGACAAAACTCTGCATGACAGGAAAATATGAAAAAAATTAAAAGTACTGAAAGGATAGAGGTAATTACAAAACCAACCTGTCTAAGCTGACCAGAGGTACTGCTTGCTCAGGTTAATTCTTTCTCAACATCTACATTCCAAAGCAAGACACCCTAAAACATAAAACATTTTATCTAGGAAATGTGGTCATTCCTCTACTTGAGTTTTGTGCTTCATAATTGAGTAATTCAACTTAGATTTTCAAACAAAGAGAAAAAACACACAGTAAAATTAATAAACAAAATTTTAAACCCTTTATGTGAGATTTCATTACATATTTGAACAAAAAGAATGCAGGAAGGGGTTTTTTTTTGGTAGATTTACTCCATATGAATTTCTGCTTCAGAACAAAGTTGTTCTCAATACATAATAAATCACATCATGAACACGGTTCAAAGGTCGTATAAACATCCAAGTTTTGCTAGAGGGATTCAATTCTTATCCATATGCACAAACTGGCATAATAATTAGTGTCTTTATTCTCCTTACTGGCAGTGATCAACTGTGTTAGCCCTTTTAGATTCATGTTCTTAGCCTAATATTAAGGGGATTGCTGTAATGCATTATCTACCTCATCACAATTCATGGCACAGATTGAGTACAGACAAGGCCTTGAAGTTAAAAAGGAAAAGCCCAAGTGGTACAAATTTTCTCAATATTCACTATTTACAATGTGAAGGCAATTGATTTAGAAAATCAGAAAAGTTGTGTAAATAATCAGAAGTCCAACTTTGAGACAATGAATTCAAAATCAGCTAAAATAATTTTGCCTATAGAATATCTAAACTCAACAGTTTAATGCTTAAGTTATTACAAAGATCACAACAGTGTACAAAAACATGAAACCCACAGAAAGCTGGAATGAGGCAAATAGCCTTCTCTATACTAGGAGATTTTATCATTTCACAAGTAGTGAGCATTTTTAACTATTCAGTTTCTTTTCTGACTCCAAACACTATTTTAACATCAAGTGTAACACATCGGTAGCTGTCTCATAAATATCGCAGAAAATAATGTAATTGCCATTTAGCTCAATTTCACTAGAACTTTGATGGGATCTTAAAACACAAGAGAAAAATTTTTGGTCCACTACTGCAGTCTTAAATTTTAATGTTAGTATTGATAGCAATCTTCCAAATAATAATTTAATCCAAAACTGCATCAGGTAAGGAAAAATTAGTAAGAAATACCTCAAGTCTCATAGAATCATCGAATCACAGAGTTGGAAGGGACCTTCAAAGACCATCTAGTCCAATCTTCTGGGACATCCTGCACTAGATCAGGCTGCCCAGAGCCTCAGCAAGCCTTTCCCTGGATGCCTCTGGGAATGGGGCCTCCACCACCTCTCTGGGCAACCTGTTCCAGTGCTTCATCACCCTCAAGGAGAAGAACTTGTTCCTAATATCTAATCTAAACCTGCCCTGCTCTAGTTTAAAACCATTGCTCCTTGCCCTAGTACTACACACTCTGACAGTCCCTCCCCAGCTTTCCTGTAGGCCCCCATCAGGCACTAGTAGGCTGCTGTGAGGTCTCCCTGCAGCCTTCTTTTCTCCAGGCTGAATAGCTCCAGCCCTCTCAGCCTGTCCTCATAGGAGAAGTGCTCTAGTCATCCTCATGGTCTTCCTCTGGACCCTCTCCAATACTTTCATGTCCTTCTTCTTCCGAGGGCTCCAGAGCTGGACACAGTATTGTAGGTGGAATCTCATGAAAGCAGAGTAAAAGGGCAGCATCATCTCTTTTGACCAGCTGGCTGTAACTTTGCTGATGCAGCCCAGGAAGATACGGTTGGCTTTCTGGGCCGCAAGCTGTTGACTCATGTCCAACTTTTCATCCATCAGTACCCCCAAGCCCTTTTCCACAGAGCTGCTCTCTATCACATCTCTTCCCAGTCTGTACTGGTAATGCAGATTGGCCCAGCCCAAGGGCAGCACCCTGCACTTAACCTTGTTGAACTGCATGAAGTTTGCACAGGCCCGCCTCTCCAGCCTTCCCACTCTGGATGACATTCCATATCTCCAGTGTGTTCACTGCATCACCCAGCTTGGCAGCACCAGCAAACCTGCTGAGAGTGCACCCAATGGCACTGTCTACATTACTGATGAAGATATTAAACAGCACTGCTCCCAGCATGGATCCCTGAGGAACACCACTTCTCCATCTCATCACTTCTCTCCACTTGGATGGGCATGGAGCCATTGACAGCTACCTTCTGGGACCGACTATCTAGCCAGTTCCTTATCCACTGTACAGTTCACCCATCAAATCCATCTCTCTACAATTTACAGAGAAGGATGTTGTGGGGGACGATGTCAAAGGCTCTACAGAAGCCCAAATAGACGATATCCATGGGTCTTCCCATGTCCACCGAATTAGTTGATCTTGGAATCGTAGAATTATTTAGGTTGGAAGGGACCTGTTAGATCATATAGTCCAACCATAAACCTAGCACTGACAAAAATCATCACTAAACCATATCTCTCTCACATCTACCCATTTTCTAAATACCTTCAGGGTTAGTGACCCAAATATTTTCCAGGGCAGTCTATTCTAATGCTTGACAATCCTTTTGGTGAATAATTTTTTCTAATATTCCATCTAATCTCCCCTTCTGCAACTTGAGGTAATTTCTTCCTGTCCTACTACCTGTTACTTGTGAGAAAAGACCGACTTGGGTTGGAAGGGGCCTTAAAGATCATCTAGTTCCAATCCTCCTGCCATAGGCAAAGAAACCTCCCACTACAACAGGCTGCTCAATGCCTCACCCAGCCTGGCCTTAAACACCTCTGGGGAGGGGGCATCCACAGCCTCTGGGCAACCTGTCCCAGTGCCTCACCACCCTCACAGGAAAGAACTTCACTAGTCACTACTCAACTCAACATATCTGAGACATGTCCCTCACTAGGAGCGCCCAGCACCTAACTCCCCACCCAGAGGCCGCCTCTGCCGAAGACTGGCAATGGGCCTCCCTCCCTGGCGATTGGAACCCTGGCGGCACCCGAGGATCTGTTGCCCTCGACACACAGCTTTCCCGCTGCCGGCAATGCAACTGCTCACGGACCAGCCTCTCGGTACTTACGGCTCCGGCTGGGCGCCCGCAGC
>VZTY01012534.1:157600-178211 GCA_013400935.1 Turnix velox | reverse complement strand
GGAAGCGAGGAGAGGCGGGTAAGGGAGCGAAACAGACCCGCGAGGGGGGTACGGCTGCCCGCACACTCTCTATTTTTCTCTCCCTACAATGAATTCAGGATTTAGAGATGCACTGCTGTTCCCTCAGGGAATACTGCCCATATCTGCCACAACGGGATTTCCCAAGCTGCAGTGCTTGCAATGGCAATCATAGAATCACAGAATGGTTTGGGTTGGAAGGGACCTTAAAGATCTTCTAGTTCCAACCCCCCTGCCATGGGCAGGGACATCCTGCACTAGATCAGGTTGCTTGATGTCTCATTAAGTCTGGCTTTGGATGTCCCCAGGAATGGGGCCTCCACCACCTCTCTGGGCAACCTGCTAGAATGTATCATCACCCTCATGGTGAACACTCAAGTCCTTCCATTTTTCTCTCCAGTTTGCCTCTAGACAGGTTCCACATTCCCCTCTTTTCCCCCATCTCCTGCTTCTGCCAACCCTTTTCCAGCCCATTTTTCCCCAAATCCTACAAACCTGGGCTCCACTGGAGACTCCTCCCCTCACCAGCTGTTCCAAATCATCTGCCAAAGCATCCCCTTCTCACATCTTTCTAGTTAAAACTAGAGGTCATTTGTGCAAATGGAAACTGGTAATGGTGCCTCATGGTGCAAAACTTGGAAACTACTCTCTAGAAGAATAAAGCCAGTGTCTGACTGCTTTACTCTGTGCTGTAGAAATTCTTGGCTATTGACCAAACAGGTCCAGGCCAGTCCCCACGGATGCCATCAGTTCTGATTGTTGAAATACACTCCAGGAAATCCTTGCATGACAGTATAATGATGTAAAAAGCCATTTCACTCAAATTTAAGAAGAGACTAGGACTCATGCTGGGTTCAAATGGGACTTATTCAAGTCAAGGTCTCCTTCCTAAGAATTACATGCTCAGCCTTCTACACTTCCTATTTTATAGGTAGGAGCTTAAAATTAAATTAGCAAAATAGACAAAGGGTATCATGGAACTGATATAGGCTTGTATTTATTCCTGTATTGCTTTTTTTTTCTCTTCTCTTTTGACACCTTGTACCCATCAAGAAAAAAAAATAGAATGACACATAGGACAAAAACCAAAAATTACTTTCTCCTATGTTTCATGTCCTCATCACTTCTTTGTCTTTACATGCATTCTAGTATGTTCAAGTTCAACCTGTACATTTTTAATGAGAGGGAAAAAAAAGAGGGATAGTGAGGTGCTAACCGTACCTCACCTTATTTTCTCAACAGACTTAAGTAGACTTTGTTTTAACAAAACTGTGACAAGAAAACCTGAAGGAGTGTTCTTCAGCTTGCCAAAGGAGTAGATCATTTCCCTGTATTCGGCACTGTTCAGGCCATACTTGGAGTGCTGTGTCTCATTCTGGTCTCTCTGGTAGTAGAGAGACATAAATGTACTGGAGAGAGTCGGACAAAGAACTATAAAAATAGCAAAGGGACTACAGCACCTGACCTATGAAGAAAAGATTGTTCAGCCTGGAGAAGAGTTTGGAGGAGGTCTCATCAATGTATATAAATACCTGAAAGGAGGGTAAAGAGGATGTAGCCAGGCTGTTATCCGTGATATCCAGTGGCAGGACCAGAGGCAATTGCAATCACTGCTTATTTGCAAATATACAGCTTCTGCCACCTTCTAGGCTTTTCCAAGGAAAATGGAAACTCAAAGCAATAAAAGGAGCTCTTTTTGACTCACAGATGTTTTACCCTTACCATGTTTGATCATGTGGAATAGTTACTGATCCCAGTAACTATGTGAGACAAAGAACATCATCTGATCTTTAAATAGCTATCATAAGAGTACTGTGGTCATCCTTAGTTGTGGATTTCTTAAACAAATTAAGAAAAAACATCATTTAGATAGCTAGCAGCTATCTGATACATTTAAAATATTCAGATGGTGTTAGTACAAACTAGATTTACCCAAAAGCTGAGTGTCTTTGTAGTTAGCTGCATAATTTATTCATAAATGGGATTAAAGCTTCAAGAGTGTATTAATATATTCATGAATCTCATAGAAAGCATTGCCTGGTGCCTGGTTTTTTCTTAGAAGAGTATGAAAATCATTCTTACAGTTAAACACTCTGAAAGTTGCTTAAAAGAAACAGGACTAACTGCATAACATTTTGTTCATCTGTAAGCATGTTAAGAAGCATTTTGAAATTTTACAATAATGGAATTACAGGCATATATAAGATGGGCAAGAAACCCATGGAGATGATCAACTGTTAGTTTGTATAACTACTTACAGTGAACAGCTCTTTCTACCTCTCTTGGAAACTTTCAAACTTATTAAAGACTAATTAGAATCTTAACAGAACAAGAAATGTGCTGTATGTTACTGTTTTGTGGATTTTCATGTATGTTATAATTCAGAGTGTGGAAGATGATACAATAGAAAATACTGTACAAAGGCACCATACTCTAAAATATGTATTATTTTACTCTCCTGAAGGATTCTTTCACTCACTGTTGAAAGCTCCTTTTTTTTTTCTTTGTTATTATCAGTAAAACATATGCTACACTAATTCATAGAGGAAGGGCAGTTGATCTGCATTGTTTATGTTGGAGAACAGAAAAAAATTAGAAACATGGGACCAATTGTTCCATTTCATCCAATCTACATACACTGCACTAAGGCATACAGAAGCTGTGAGAAGCCAAGCTTATAGCACTGAATGCTGAATTGCAACACTGCATTTCTCAGTCCACTTCTTTGTTGTACAGATATGATGAAAAAAAAACAAAAGCAAACACAGCATTGTGTAACTTTGCTGCTGATGGAGAAGAGGAAAGAACAGAGGAGAGGTGCTAAGCCACATCAGAAGAGGTACCAGGCAAGCATCCATAACAGTATTCTATTTAACTAGTAACTCAGAAGTTGACCCAGTCGTCTTATTTAGAGTGGAGTGCCTAAAATCATCTACAACTCACAACTTCAGCACTTGAGTTTACACCAAACAACCTCCCTTCTCCTGTGCCATCTTTCTGGGCTGCAATTCAAGAAATGGAATGGAGTTGCCCAGTCTAATTTGTTTCAGTGGCTGAAACTGCCTTGCACCAAGATGTTGGGAACAAACCAGATTTTATTCCCTTATTTTTTCCTTCCTTTTTATATTTCATCACTAATAAATTGCTAGATGTCCAGGTTGTCTTTTTAGTTATATCTATGCAAAGTGTACCTGACTATAACTTCACACAAATTTTGGTAGCATGTAAGCAGCAAGTTGTCCTACTCACTTCAATGCTTCTTAGAATACATAAAGCTTACATTCTCCTCCCATTTGTTTGTTATATGCATTACAAATGTTTCAGCAGAATCAAGGAGAAAATTTACTTCTTTAGCAGTGCACCATTTTCATTAAGTAAAATTTTGGAGAAAAGCCAGGCCTTGAGGAGGTTGCGTTTTAAAGAGGTTTTACACTTTCAGCCTTTATGCAAAATAATACAGCATTGTCTTATGTGGGAAAATAGAATCTGTGTCCCAGATTCACTTCACAATGTCTGCTTTCTACAAATTGAGTACTGCAAAATCAATTATATTTAGCATAACGAGATGCCCATTCTGCAGCTTTGAGAAACTCCTAGTGTGATGGAGGAAAGTTAAGTTCTTTCTTTAACACACTTACAGCCCATTGTGTAATACGTAGGATGGGAAAAAACAAAGTGTACTGCAGCTTATACTGCTGATGCCCCATCCCTAGTTTTCACAGTTCCATTTCAAGAGAAGGTATGAATAATACCCCAAAACAGATGTATCATTTGGAAGAGCACTTAACTGTTTCAGAAAAGTTTGTGGAAGGACACCAAAGAGAGGTTTTTGTGAAGGATTTTTAATTAAACTATTCAATGTGTTTGCCAATTCTACAATGGTTTGCTGTAATTATTCAAATTACATAAATAACTGAAAAAGAAGAGTCAAATACAATCAAAACAAGCAAATTCAGGTAATTAGCAACAGAGAAAAGTGCATGTGAAAACTGGAAGGAGAGAATTTTCCAGGAAGTTACAAATTTCACATTTTTCATTATAGTTTCAAAAGTGCTCTGTTTAGTCCTGCTTAAGGGGATTGGACCAGATGACCTCCAGAAGTTCCTTCCCACCCCAGTTATACTGTGGTTCTGTGTGAAATGCTTAAGTATTTGAGTCAGATTTGGTGAGGCGCCGTTTCAACCACTCACAGGACTGAAAGTGTAAGTTAGAGCTCCCCAAGGTAGAAAGAAACATTAGATGGGAGTTTATTACATCTATTTTGGCTGCTTCAGTGCTGGTTACTTAAGCAGTTTGGTGCATGTTGATGTCTATATGCTTTACTTGAAACAATTGACAATAAAAACTGTATTACAGAAGACACAATATGTTTAATTTAGCATAAATTTTTGTTTAATGCTGTTTTCAAGTAAGAAAAGCCACAAATTTGTTTCTTTATGACTCATTCCCACCACATATATTTTACACTTTGGTTGAGAAGGCAAATATTTAATTATTCATGCAACTCTCTTTAGAACAGAATGCAGCTATAACAATGCCAGAAAGCCAAATATTATGCTTAGAACTGTTGTCTTGGCTGCCTAAATGAATACCCCTGCACAGGACAGTTATTGTGGTCTCTCACAAAACTGTAATGTTTCATGTGCTGAAATGCAGGTTCTGTGATCAACAGAGACCTTTTCCAGTCTTGCCCATGTATGTAAACAACACCTCTGCTGCTGTAAGAGGAATGCTACATGATATTAATAGATCTCTTTCTATCTAACTTATTTTTGTTCATTCCTGTAAGTATAAAAGAAATTGTCACTAAAAGAATAGACTTTCGCACTTGAGTTGAGTTAGTTTGTACTGAACAACTGATAAAGATCATATCCAGTGTCAAAATAAATTGTAGAGGGAGACACACATTGTCTTCTGGCTATTATGAGGTGGGAGATGCAAATTCTTGTGACAGAGTTGTTAGTAACTCAGAGGTTGCTGCTGTGAATCTAATAGAAAAATTCCCCACTCAGATTGGAGCAAGGAAACAAGATGAGGCATGTGAAGATAATGCACACAAGCACATGCTACAGGCATAATACACACAAAGTAATTTAAAATAGACAGCAGCAACCAAGGAATTAATAATAGATATAGAAATGCATTACTGGCTGGAAGGACATAATACAGTTTGTAAAACTCTGGTTGAATTTATATTAAATATAAAGAGAAGATATAGATTAAAAAATTCTGAACCTGAGACTTTAAAATTGCTCCAAAATCAATCTTATGGAAATAAACAATAGCAAAACATGGATTTAAAACAGCTGAGGACTTTGATCTTTGTTTCTTTCCAAGAAATAAATCTGTGTATAAGAAATATTAAAATGTAGATCTGTGTTTTTACATCATCCAGAAATATGTACATTAATGCTGTCAGCATTCCTAACTCGAAATTACCCATTCGCAAAACCACTATCAGTTGCTATTTCATTTATTCAATCTCATTGCTTCCCTTTTTAAAAGTCTTACTTTGCAACAATGTGATATCATTAATCTTTATCCAAAAAGCATTCAAAGCCCACCAAGAACAAAGACAAACCTTCTAAAGGCTTTAGTTGAGGCTATTGTATAACATAATGTGTACTTAACTCCATAAAAGCAATATATATCCTTTAAAACAATTTTTAACCCAGAAGACTTCATTAAAATTAATGCAGGAAAAAGGTATTCTTTCCATTCCTTCCCCTAAGATCCCTTCCTTACCTAAGCATTCCTATGAGATAATACTGAACCAGAACAGGTCTGAATATATTTTCCATTGCCACTCTATTTATACACAATATAATAATAGCAACAGCAGAAAGCAGTTGTGTAAACTTGACATGCTTTTTCAAAAATTTTTTATAGAATATGCAATAAACCTAACAATGAAGAAAACAGCCAATGTAAATAACTTCCAAAGTGTACTCCTGGCAACAAAAGGTATTTAATAACTTGGATGCTGTCTGAAAGCTGTAGTCTTGCCAATAATTTCATCTTATCTCTCACATATGGCAAGCGATAATATTTTTAATTATTTATTACATAGCTTAAATGAAACTTTAGAAAAATATTTAAAGACAGATAAAAAGAATAATTGCTTTCATAACATTCTTCTGTTTTTCAGACTGCAACTGATATACTCAAATATCTCCCCTGTCTGAACTGTCATTCAAAACTTTTGTCATGGGTCTAACATCTTAAAATTATATAATTTTTATTTGCTTTCATGAAGAAAGCAGATTAAACTTAGTGACTTGTGAGACAGCAATTGTGTTTTCTAACTATCAGCGTGTTTCCTAGATAATGCAAAGACTTAAATCACATGTACTGACAATAGTCCAGGTACTCACAGCAGTGATGCTCTTAAGCCCTTAATTATATTTTATAGCTTGAACTCATATTAAAATAACCCTCATAGGAGAAGTTTGAAAGAATCCAATAATGAAAGAGTATTTCTTCTGAATTTCAGAAATCTCTGAAATGAATGTAATGAATTTTTAATCTAGTGAACATTTCAGATAAGTCTAAAATGCATGTCATCTGATAATGTTTGTTTCAGTTGGAGAAAGTAGCATTCTTATTTCATATCATTATCACCATGAACATTACTGAACAATAAAATTATGTTTTTCAATTTGCAGTATATTTTCATGGCACAGTATCTGGTGAGAGTGCAAATCTAAATAATACACATAAATAACAGATTTTGAAAAAGCATTCTACAGGTTTTCATTACATTGTGGAGAAACATCAGCAGAATTTTCTTTGATTTATTTTGATTGTTATGCTCATGAATGCTCACTATCTAAATTACCTAGAAGCACATATAATAAAAGGCCAAAAGAGAAAGGAAAAAACTAATTCCCTATTCATATTGGTCTGTGGAAGCAGGAAGCATGGAAACTCTTAGCTTTCTATCTTACTTCTAGTACTTGCTAAACAAGTATATTTAAAAGAACGAATATTTATTTTAATGGTGAAAATTAAACCATGTGAGCTCATTAATAAAGAGCTTATTACATTTTAAAGAAATGTTTCATTTCTTTACAGTAATTAAAAAAGCATTTAGTGGTTTGTACTTAAGGTTTTGGATATACAACTGCTGTAGCTTTCAGTATCCCTATATTTCAAATAGAATTCTTTTTCTGAATAAAATAGTTCCATAGCATGATCCTGCTAGGAGCTTTCATTTAAAATACTGCAGGAGACTCAGATTAAATAAAAGCTGTTACAGCTTGAGCAAAATAGAACTAAATGAAAGTGCTATAATTTCTTGGACATTGACAGCAGAAATAATTTTCAAGAAGTGCTATTATTTATTCCTGCTAAGATACACTATTTTTACTTGCTTTGTTGGACTACAAGTGACAATCCACAGTCATTCTGAAGATTCAGTCTATTGGAAGCAAAGCAGTCTTGGGAAGAGGTGCTTGGCTGATTAATGAGTTATCTGAAATAAAATCTGAAAGAAGATACAGCTGAAACTTTCATTTTAAAAAAAATGTAAATTAAAGGAGGGGGAAATGCCATTCTAAGGCAGAATCTACAAATGCAGTGTTCATATTTCCTGCAACATGGTATTTAAAAATACGGATGGTACCAAATTGAAACTATTTCCTTTAATGAATTCAGTTACTTCCTTCTGATGATGCAGACCTTGTTTGTTTCAACATCACAATGATATTTTGAAAACTCAAAAATATTCAGTTCCAAATCTGTGTTTTCATTTCTCAAATTGCTCTTCCATAATGACTTCACAGTCTACAAAAACAAAATCTACATGAAGTTCTGATGGTTATGTGAACATTCAGAATGAAATACATTACCCATCATATGTTCATTTGTGAGTCTCTCAGTTTATTAGCTTTTGTTCTGCAGTTTGTTTCTAAAAAAGGCTTGTGATCCCATAATAACATTGTCCTTGGTAATTTTAAGAGCATTTATGTAGACATAATTTGAAACATACAAAGCTACAGGAAGTTTATATATTTATGTATTTGTTACATCGAGCACAGACACATTTCTGTTGCATCTATATTTCTGTGGCACTCTACAAGAAAATTTCTGACCAGAGAGAAAAACAAACCAGAAAGAATTCCTACCATGTAAAAATTATGTTAAATACTTATGATAAAATGAGTGAAAATTCCCTATTTTGTAATTATGACAGTATAATAACTCTGATGCTTATATATATGTTTTCTTCGGGATGAATTTTTAATCATCATTCAGATACTGATTATTCTCTTAATTCTGTGCATAATCAGGTATAACTGTGACAAGATACATTTTAGCAATAGTTAGGGTTTTTAAATGCTCTGATACTATTGGAATATTCTTGTTAATCACTGAAACTAATCCAGAGTTCATTTATGATGAAAGAAAATTAGTAGCACACAAAAACAATTTAAAATGTCAATCTTTATCTGCATCTGATCTCCATTTTTATGCAACCATTATGAAATAGTAAGTTCATAATTAATACTTAATTTTCATGAGGAATTAGTTTAAATAAATTATCAATGGTCTCCTAAAGAAAATTGTCAATTTAAACAAAAGAGAATCTGTTAATTAAGTTTATTACTCACAATAAATCCAATAGGGATATTTTAATTATATTTTCAGTTACTCAGTTCAGAGAACATGACAAATCTGTTACTTTCTAATGAAATTTTTAAAATGAGTTGTTTACACAAAGTGAATAGCCGTGTCACTTCTGATGGAACTCCACTTTTAGATGATAATGAATCAGAACATGCATGTAGATTTATAAAATGTTACATGTTGACAAGCATTAGTTGTGCTTTTTACGTGTTAATATTGCTGTCCTTGCAAATTCTAAGGCTCAAGGAATAATAGCCATGAGCTATGTACTATAGAAACATAAATTTCAACAAGATGAATGAAATCAACATTCTCAGGTCATATAGTGGGGCTGGAAAAAGTAATGACCTTGTGAATTCAATGGCAAGATTCCCACTGATTTCCTTTCCCTGAATCTAAATTTCTATTCTTAAATTTGCATTAACATCAGTTGAACGTTCTCTGTGTTGTTTTTATGAAATATTTTCTCTCTTTCAACATGAATGACATTCTATTTTTTTTAGAATAAAGCATTTGTAAAACAGAGTCATAAGAAGTACTAAAAACACTTAGGAGGAAATAAATTTTTATACTTGTACTGTTATTTTAACTGTGAAAAATTAAAATCTGAGAAAATTATTATAATTAAGGCTTGATATTTGCATGAAATGTAGCAAAGCTATTGAAGAACTATTTCCATATATGTTGAATGCTGTCTACTGTTGATTTCCTGAAAAAAAACACACTTCATATCTGTATAGTCTGAATTGTTTAGAGGCTTAAACAGATTTAAGTAATGATTCAGTAAAAATTATCATTTATGGTCTCATGGACTAACAATAGTGGGTAAAATCACAGAATTCCTTCATTATGAGCCAAATGTCTACTGTAAAGGTCTCATGGAGAAAATGAGCTTCAATATGCTGTGTTATATTTTTAATGTATTTGTCTGGATCGAATTGTCTGTCTTTAAATACATCCAGTCTGTACAATATACAGAAATTACAACAGCATTGTCAAGATGTATTGGAGGAGGACAAATCAGAAATGTAGGGAACAGGCATCTCCCAAATATGGTCATAATTATTCCACAAATTACTAGAAGGCATGTCAACAGCACTAGGAATAGTATTGACTTTCAGTTACAAAAATGTAACACGTTGTCTGAATTATTTATTTGGAAGAACATATCGGTTTCCAAATAAAATGACAGGGAACTATTTGAAGTATAAATAACAGAGGTGCACAAATGCAAACTGTTCTGCATCTCAGCCCTTTTACATTTTTAATCAACCAATTGTGTAATGCACTCAGTCTGTTATAATATGGAAGATATATACCATGTGGATTATTGAACTCCAGAAAGCTACTGAAATGTAGCCTTTAGGAAAATAGGTCAAAACCTGTAAGTTCCAGATAGAATAATGTTCGGAAAGCTCAAATCCCGAACTGTAGAAGATGGAATGCTACTGCCAGTGCTCAAAGAATTTGAATGCCAAAAGAATAACAAACTGAAAAAATGGTACTATGGCACCTACAAGAGTTGATACATCACATTTTACGTGTAATTTTTTTATGCTTCCCTTTCTGATCACAAAAAAATACATCTCACCTTATTTCCCTTTCACTGATGATGAAAAAAACCCCACCTCATTGCATAGAAAATTAAATGTATTTATTTGCAGACATTTTCCTAAAATCATATAAAAATAATGCAGACCTATTCATTACCTATAGACTTTGAAAGTAGGCTTGTGTGGTCCTACTATTGGAAAAAATACAGAAGTGTGAGAGTAAAGCCAAACCATGCTGGCTCCAAAGCTTCTGGTAATGAAAGCATAACTAAATCTTTGGCTTAATTTCTCTTCAGTATCTCATATTGCAACCTTTTTGAAGAGTAATTTTTTTCAAGTGAAACCTGACCAGCTTCACCTGATTTTAACCACATTTAACAATGCTCGATGTTGTAGTTTTCAGGTGCAAAATTGTAACAGCTGAGAAGATCTGAATTTAAGGGGCCCATTGAAACTGAACAGAGGTATGAAAGTTTACTGTTCTCAGAGTCTTGAACTCCTCATAAAACTGAGTTATTATAAAAGAATAAATGTTTTGTCTTTCCTAATTAAGATTTTTATTTAATATTTTAATATTTACATTTGTCATTTTAAAGTATACACATCCACTAGTACAATAATTTCTTATGTTTGCATCTGTGCTGAAAATTCAGTTGTACAGAATTGCCAAATTCAGTCAGTTCTGCAGTCTGATAAAATTATTGCTGGTTCATATCTTTGCAATGTTCCAGTTGTGCAAAATGTCCAGAAAGCCACTGTCATTGGCCAGCTGACAATTTTCTCCCACTCAGTCTGACAGACTGGGCAATTCACACACCACATTTCAACATTTGGCTTTCCCTATATATCTATATGGAAAAGGAGGAGGGTAGTAATTTTGTGTTGGGAAAATGGTATTTTTAAAGTATCACACAATTGCCATTTACCTTAATATCTATACAAATATATATGTATATATAAATTCTTTCATATGGTAGCCTGAGAGACTGAACGAAGATCATGTTTCCACTTTATTTCATGATGTATACATACCAAGAGATTTTCAGTCCCTGTTCTGACAAGCTTTCAATTTGAATAAGCAAGGAAGACAAATGGAGGCAGAAATGAAATATTAATATCTCTAGTTAGAGAGGGAGAACTGTGCTAGAAAAAAAGCATCTGACTTGCAGGGATTCAAAGAAGCAGCAGAGCCAGGATCTGAGTGTACAATTTCTGCAGTGGTGCAGCATCTCAATTTGAACATTATCCTTTCACATATAAGTTTTTTAAACCAAATCTGGTTCACAATCCTGACTATAGCAACCACAGTTTTTCTTGTTCAGACCAGAATAACCATACTTAATTTATTCTGGAACTTGAAACTCTTGTTCCAATCTCTTCCCAACAGAGGAAATGCCAAAAGAAAAATGCTTTAATACTGTATGGAAAACCATGAGACTAAAATTTGAATAATCTTAAGTGAAACTTGATCTTATCAAATCGTATCTGTGTATTCTAGCCAGCTTATTCTTTTGAAAGTACAACCACAATATTACAGTTGATAAATAATACCTTCCTATTTTTATATAGTAAAGAAGGAGTACTAGGCATCTTGATAAATTCTTTGATTACAAGTAGAGAGTTTTCTCTCAGTGCATGTAACCAAAGTCCCACTGTATTCTGCTTATTACCTTTAAGGCAGAGTTTCAGGTGCCTTGCCTGGCTGCACTCAGGAGGCAGGTACAAAAGCAATGGGGTAGCAAGAATGTATGGAATGGGCACCTTGACAGGCAGGTTCCGCAGGACTTTTCAGGCAAGAAAAATCTTGAGGAAAAACTTTGGGGTTTGTGACTTTGGATCAAGGACTTTCTACAAGAATCTGATTCAGGCACCTTAGTCTCTTTTTGGCCAGTAAACCTGAGAAATAGTTCTTATGATCACCTCATGGATGCATGAAATGAATCCTCCATGTAAATGTTTACGGAACAGGACTTCAAAAGAGTTAATTAGAGGAAAAACATTATATACTTCTTAGTAACCTTAGTTTACTCTTGATTTAGAAAACTGAATTTGAACAATTTGTCTTTGAAATTAAAAGGACACATTTATTTAGAGGCTGAATAGGCCTGGAACTGGATGCAGCTGCAGCATATGTGGCTGGGCTGAAAAACAGTAATCTCTGTCAGGTGGTAGATTAAAAACACATCTTTGAATTTTTGCTGTAGGATTACATTGCATAATAGCTAACATACACTGCCATGCAGCACACCACGTAGATGATGTATTGATTGTGAGCTGGCCCCTTGCTCAATGGCAAATTTCCATCTAAGAATTTAGCCAGCATCTGTTTTGTTTAACAACGGTTTACAGTAGGCCTTTTGCTGCTGAGCTGTAACACTCCAATTTATCTACCTGAAATATCATTATATCTGGATTAGTGTAAGTGATATTTTCATTCCCACCATGTTTATTAATATAGAACCTTTTCATATGCTCTGGAAAACTGCTTACAATGCACTGCATGTAGTAGTTCCCTGGGTTTTTATGAATAATCAATTTAGATCTTTAAAATTAAATCAAGAAAGGCAATTTATCCTTTTTGTATAAAATGTCTTATTTTTTGTTACTTCTCCCATGTGTATGTAAATGGCCTTGACAAAGGGGGGAAACACTATGCATGCAGCATATTATTCTTTGGTGACCATTCTCAGTAATTATGGTAACTATTTCCTTTCCTTTTTTCATGAATTTTAGAAGGATGAATGCAGAAATAATATAAGATTATTTTAATGGTCTCTTAAATGCAAACCGAGTAGACCAACTTTGTTAGCTATAAAAGCAGTTTACCAGAGGTGATATTCTCCTCTTAATAACATGTCATGTTATTTCATTTCCCAGAATAAATTCCTTGCAGGCTCTCTCCCTTATAATAGTTGTGTATAACCTAAAAGCCAGCTATTTGAAGTGATTGATCTAAAAAGCTCACAGTCTACAAACCTTTATTATAAATTGCACACTTACTGATAATCTGCCTTGTAACCTTTGCTTCCTGTCCCTCCCCTAATTTTGGGTTCTAAGAAAAGGAGTCATCTTCCATGCAAATCCTTAAATTTTCCAAATTAGCCTTTCAGTAACTTTTCATAATTTAGTGAAAGTGTTTCCGAACCATAAACTTCCTAATGGCCATATAAAATTCAATGTAGTTATGCAGATAACTTGCAGTACTGTTCACCTATAGTGAACATCCATAGGTGATAATTCTTCTGGAAGAACTATTTAATTTGGTTTCAATTTAAAGAGCTAACATAAGTTATTATGTCAAATGGCAGTGATGTGGCAAGTACTGTCACGAATGGGGTCTCTGACAGAGCCAGGGCCTTAATCAGCAGAATCACCCCAATCCCAGATAGATTCTTCAGCTAACTTCAGGAGAGGAGGTGGTTTGTGTTCCTGCAGAGTCAGCTCAGCTCATATAGAGAAATGTAATATAATACACCTGAACCAGAGTTGTTTATTGACGTGTGCTGAAGTATCACATACTGTGTGGTATAACTCGATGCTTGTTTCTGTAGCCATAAAAGAGAAGCAAAGGAGAAAAAACAGAACCATGTCTGCAGCAAGAGCCCAGACTAAGCACACAAAGAGATTCTCCAGACTGTGTTTGCTCTATTGCATCAGTGCATTTGGGAAATGCCCTCTGCCGTTTATCACCTACACTGCATTGATGTATTCTCCTTTTTAAGAAGTCCGTGGTGTTAACAAACCAACGTTTTATCTGTTTGTCATGTTTCTGTTATCTAAAATTTCTGATATGTGCAGATAGCTATCTGCAGTTAGCACAAGACTGACCAGAGGATCTTGTATTTGTGTTGTTATGTAAAGAAAGTAAGGGGAAGCCATCTATTATGCGTAAACATTTCAAAATATTTCTAAGTTGCCCTTGGCAAGCAGGTGCAAGCAGGTGTGTACTTATGCCAGAGATAGCTTATATGCATGTAGTCCTTTTCCCCCAACAAGTTTGACATACTGTATAAACTCTGACTCCTCCCTTCAGGGGATTCCACGGGTTTGCACATACAAAGCCAAATTTAAATTGCAGATTGTACAACAATCATCTTTATTACCTTTCTTGCTGTTTTGTATCTGTGTTTTGTATCTGCTGTGCTGCTGCAGAAAGTTTAAAGATTCTCAGACTAGCAACATTTGACTCAGCATGTCTGGCTCTCCAGGCATTACTTTTAGGAAGGTATTTATGTGATTACATGGTATGTCACTCCTTAAATTTGAAATTAGCTACTTAACTAGCTGCAAAGTCTTTTTCAAAATCCTCCTTAGCATTGTAATTTTTTATTGGCTTTAAGATAACTTGATGAAGATGACCCTTTATATTTTTTTTCCAGAAAAATTGCATATTTTTAAGAAGTGAAATGGTAAGAATTCTTATAGCTTTAATTCCTGGCTGAAAACAGGCAAGAAAGCGAATATAGCAGCAGATATCGCACAATGTAAGTGCTCTGGTTGGTCATTTTATGATGTCACAGTCACAGAAAGATAACTAGATACCAAGGGGCTGTGATGTCAGCCATTCACAGACAAAAAATATAAGGGATAGACTGTAATGCTACAAAATGAGTAATTTGTCTTAATTTTGAAGCTTATACAGAAGCTTCAGTCCTTCATATTGAGTTCTGGCCACTAGTACTTGTTCTGCAATTGTTGAACTTAACATGAGCGTGATGTATAAATATTGCTTGTAATTCCTATGGGGCACCCTCAAAAATTTTTTTTAAATGCTATATACATTCGGGTAAAATTTTATTACATATCTATCTTGTGGATGAAATTCATACTGTAGGCTGAAATGCAGTACTGGAATATCAACCATACATTTGGGATTTTTGGATAGCCTTCTAAAGAACAGGTAATTTCTGCTAAATCAGATACTACAAGAAAGCAGCTTAAAATTTTTCTCATGTGACTGCAGCAAACATATTTATAATCTGCACAACAACCTCCATATAATCAACCAGATAAACATCTAAAAAAGAGCAGATGAGATAAACTATCAGTTGCTGTGGTTTTAATTTGCCTAAACTGTGTCATGTAAAAATGAGAGTAATCTTGCTAGCCATCTGCAAACAGTTCCTGCTCCTCTGAGTCTTTCTGTCCTTAATGGAACTGCCAGGAGGTGCAATCTGTATGCAGTTGGAGTGTGATTCCTCAGAGACAAATTCCCTCCTCTTCTGTCATATATGCACAAAGGAAGGTTTTCTTGCCAATACTTTTATGGTAACTTGTAAACCATTCATGGTTCAAAACACAGTGGTCTTCTCTTAGAAACTGTCCCCATGGATTTAGGAAAAAGTGTTTATGGATTTAGGAAAAAGTGGTTCTATATTCACAGTGTATGAGAAAGTGATGGCCCAGTATGCCCTGGGGAAGTGCTGCATGGAAGATACTTTGACTGGAAGGTGACTGCTTGGTAGGCTCTCCACATCAGGAGTACCACTGCTCATCCATTGGCAAAGCAAAGTGGACCCCAAGTTAGTTGCAATCAGGTTTATTAGTTCAGCTGCAATGCCATAAAACTAGACCTGAGTGTTTAGCTGGCTGGCAAAGGGCTACAAGGGAGTAAAGGAAACAGCCCTATGTTTATAGCAGTTGGTCATTCCTGGTCTGAGACAAAAGTATTGACTCTTGTGGTAAACACTGAAGGCAGCAATATAGACAGTGACTATCCACAGTCAAAACTTTAATAGTTTGAAAATTTGCTGTTTTCATATATGTCTCAGATAGATTGTAGATTTTGCAATATATTGTTCTTAGTAGTTCCACAAACATTGCACAGTTAGGAATAGAATGTATATCTTGATTTGAGACCAGATTTTTTTTTTCTTGAAAGAAAGTTCTTCTAAATATTCCATGACTTTCCAGTCCTGATGGAGAGATGACGTGTTCAAAAAAAGATAATTCACAGAATCACAGAATGTCAGGGATCGGAAGAGACCTCAAGACATCACCAAGTTCAGTCCCCTGCTGGAGCAGGAACACCTAGACCAAGTCATCCAGGAAGGTCTCCAGGTTTTGAACATCTCCAGTGAAGGAGATTCCACAGCCTCTCTGGGCAGCCCGTTCCAGAGTTCAATCACCCTGACTGTGAAGAAGTTTTTTCTTGTATTTCTGTGGAACCTCCTGTGTTCCAGTTTGCAACTATTGCCCCATGTCCTATCATTGGAGGTCACTGAGAAGAGCCTGGCTTCATCCTCCTGACACTCACCCTTTACATATTTATAAACACTAATGAGGTCACTGCTCAGTCTACTCTTCTCCAAGAAGAGACCCAGATCCCTCAGCCTTTCCTCAGAAGGGAGATGCTCCAACCCCTTAATCATCTTCTTGTCTCTGTGCTGGACTCTCTCAGGCAGTTCCCTGTACTTGAACTGAGGGCCACAGAACTGGACACAGTATTCGAGATGTGTTCTCACCAGGGTAGAGCAAAGTGGGAGGAGAACCTCTCTCGACCTACTGACTATGCCCCTTCTAATACACCCCAGGATGCCATTGGCCTTCTTGGCCACAAGGGCACATTGCTGGCTCATGGTCATCCTGCTGTAGTCCCTTTCTCCTACACTGCTCTCTAACAGCTCATTCCCCAACTTATACGTATGTATGGGGTTGTTCTTGCCGATATTTAAGACCCTACACTAGTCCTTGTTATATTTCATTGAATTTCTCCCCACCCAGCTCTCCAGCCTGTCTAGGTCTCGCTGGATGGCAGCACAGCCTTCAGTGTGTCATCTGCTCCTCCCAGTTTTGTGTCATCAGCAAACCTGCTGACAGTGCACTCTAGTCCTCATCTAAGGCACTGATGAATATATTGAACAGTACCAGTCACAGTACCAGTCTTTCATCTGATTTAGTATTTAGTGAAATTCAGCTTCAGCTCTCTAGTATTGACAGGCTGAAGTACAGCCTGTCAGGTTTCTTTCATAAGCTTCAGGAATCTTTTCAAGTACAGGAACATCATCCAAATAATGTTAGATCTTGGACTTTTATTAGGAATCATTAACATATTTGAAAAGCTCTGGATGATGATTCAAGTTCATATGGTTTGTGATTAGAGAAGGTAAGTCCATACAGTGTAATAAATGCTGTGAATCTTATACTCTCTGCTGGGTAATATGTGTTCTTTACATCAAGGGTAAAAATAATTCGGCAATTATGACATCAATATCTGAAATGGTTAACTGTCACTCACAATGGCTTTGTTTGGCTTCCCTAAGTCCACACATAACCAAGGATTTTGGTTTGGATTTTGTCACCACTGTACTGAAATGAATTCAGAAAGCACAGTGTCTCCATTAGTATCATTCTATGCTATTTTTTCTATTATCTTGTGACTCAGCATCTCTCATTCAATTGTAGAGAACATAATTTCCATTGTAAAAGTGGTGCATTAGATTCAGTTGTCACACTGTGACTAGATCCTTCTGCACACATATGGAATTTCCATGGAATAGCTGATACTATTTCCTTGCAACAGCTGAAATTGTAATTTGTATTGCAGAAGTGTTCCTTTGTATTCAAACAATGCATATGTAATTATATATACACACATATATACACATTTATATGTATGTGTATATTTCCATATGTTGTGCAGGTGACAGATTTCTGCTAAGCAAGAATATTACTGTACACAGTAAAGAATTCAGCAGTATAAATCAAAAGTCATTTTTATTTGCAGGAAACAAGAACAGTGTTCTTGTTCAGGTAGCTCACATCAAGTGCCAAACTTCTTTGGCACTGCAGGTGAATGCATTCACTGAGTACTGAAACTCAGAAGCTGATGTCCAATTTTATCTTAGTAGCATGTGGCAGTTCTTCTCAAGCAAGAAAAAGGACACAAATGCATTCGTAATAAATACCTGCTTCTATCTGTGGACAAAACAGCAACATCTGGCACTGTAACATCACATAGATGTTGCTTAGGTAGATATTTATATTTAAATATAGTACAATTCTGCAGTATTTGCACTTTTACAACTTGTTTACAATATGTTGTGGAGACAATAGTAGTGTATTTACACACACATTATATATATGTGTGTGTATATATATATATATACGCATTGTACATATACATGTTACTTACACTGAGCTTTTAGTCATAGTTCCAGCAGCTGCAGTTGGAAGAATTACCATTTCTCAATTTTGCTTATTGTCAGTTCAGTTAGAGTAGCAACAGTTATGGTCTCTTGTAGTGCCAGGTCTGACACATGCAGTAAATACTATCTATAATCAATAGGAAATGCTTTCTTTTGTAAGCTGAACTTGGCCTTTTTCTGCTGCACTTCTAGACTTAGACATGATTTTTAGCTCACTTAAAGCATCAGCATACTTACTGTTCTTGAGTCACTTGATCTCTATATGGTGTCAGTCTTTATACGATTCAGTTAAAACTTTTATTATTAAAAAAAAATCTTTCAAGAGCATAGATTCTTTTTTTTATCATGAAAGCATACAGAATGCACGCTGGCTCTCTGCTCTGATACAGCAAACAGCATAAATGGTTTTCATTTTGCAGCAAAGTCAGTGCCATTAACAGTGTATTTGCAAGTGAACAACTGAAGGAACTTAGGGAGCACCTGGACTTAGGAGGAATGATTAATTAAACAGCAACCCAGCCACTAGTTCAGTTTTTTCACCAGCTGAATAGAAAGGATGTGTTTCTAAAAAGATTGTTCCCTGTGTTCATTGAAATACCAGATGAAAGTGCAATCCTGACTGCTGTGAGCAATAGCACAAACCAACCAAACTGATACAAACCCCCTTGAAGTCAGACTGGCTTCACAGAATTCTTGGACCTGGCAAATGTCCTTCTGTATTCATCAGCAACACTACACTACCAGAGCTCACCAGAGTAACAGAAGTCCTGTTCATGTTATCTACATGAAGCAGCTGGTTCAACAACTGGATCGTCACCTACTTAGATGGGCAACTAATGTAGAACACTGCTTTCAGTCTTAAAACAGCCACTGACAATGGGAATGATCGATAAACTTTCCTATGTTTTCTTTTTTTGTTGTAGTTTCAATACAGAAAATATTGATGGTATTTCAAAGGGAGTTTTAATGAGGTACTCGATTACTAAACATGAAGATAGACTTTTAGTGCATGGGATGAGATGTGAATAAAGTCTATATGGCCAGGAAATGGAAAAGGAAGAAAAAAGAGAGACATAAAATGCAAAAAGCAAAGACAAAGAAACAAAACAGATGAAGAAGTAATCCTTAGACCAAGCATTTCCTTTTTAAATGTTACTGCTGTGACAGAGAAGTTATTTAGTAAATAGCAAATGAATACGTAGCTGTTTCAACAACTGGATGATGGTAAAAATTTTTACAGTTTATCCCTGCCAGACCTGAAATATTCCAGTTGCAACAATATTTTTCTCAGGAGCACTTCTGAGGCATACTCAGACCCTCTGATCAATACTATAGAGTGTGGAATCGAAATGAAAATTAGAAGTAGCTGTTTTAATAGAATTTTGTTTCATTAATATTTTCATTTTAAGTGGGAAGAAATTGCAAAATTTGGAAACATGTCATGGTGAAGAGCTGTTTTCTATCCATCATTTCTAATTAGAACATAATGATAAGGAAGAAAAGCGAGATGTGTCTCAAGCTGGAACACTGTATCCTATCTGAAGACTCTTGGATAGAGTTTTGCAAATCCCATCAGGTCACCTCTTCTGTTTCCCTCGTGACTGCCCCCAGCCCTCTTCTAGATAAAACAGGCTAAGCAGTGCGGTAGCTGAGAGTGATTTCTTTATTTGTTCCTTGCTCCACCACACTCCCCCGCAGTAAACAGTATATGTGTGGAAAAATAAGGCTCAATGTTACCAAAGCCAAGGTGCAACAGGGGCACTGCTGGAGATATATATATACGGGTGCAGGGACTGAACAGATGGAGACACAAAAGACAGAGTAATTTCGAACTCACTTCAGGCTGACCAAAAATGCCAAATACATGCCAATAGCATTACAAATATGATAATCGCGGAAGGGAGGAAATGGGAGAGAAAACCCACACCACGATATCCTCCAACTCGGGAAGGTGTGCCAAGCCCTTGGCTTGGCTTTTGGTGGGCATCTCAATCCCAGGTTATCCAATAAAGGAAAACATCCTCCAGCAGATCGAGGGGCGCAGCGCACCCGACCCCTTTGTTTATACTGCAACGAGAAGATGTTCTTTCCTGTTCCGACACGAAGTGGAGTTAAAACGACGCCGCGAGATCCCTCCCAACTGGCACCCACCCGGCCGGGATCTGCTTTGCCGGATTTCGGCACCAAGCCAGGGTCAGCATTGAGTGAGGAGGACACCGGCGGCAACATTCGCGGACACCACCGCCCCGGGCAGCCCCAGCCGTA